>JAAIIK010000113.1:118989-129746 GCA_014706435.1 Silurus glanis
TGTGTGTGTGTGTGTGTGTGTGTGTGTGTGTGTGTGTGTGTGTGTGTCTAGATAGATAAATAGATGGATGGGTGAATAGATAGATAGATGGATAGATAGAGTGTGGGACACATTATTGTGTCAACAGCAGAACAATTATATACCTATTAAGTAGTATAACAAATGTTTATATTATAATGTGTACTTTTAATATTGTAGTATATGCAGTTTCACAATGTTTCTCTCAGGTTTGCTCTACATTTTATATAATATCTTTTTTTTTTTCGTTTCAGAGAGAATACTGGAATAAAATAAAATAAAATCCTGTTAAAATAAAGTCCAGTTGAACTATCCAGCAGGTTATCTCAGAGATTTTCCATTACTGCAGGGTTCAGAAAACACTGCTGTGCATCTTTTAGAAAATGTAATGTAGCTATGTTATGTTGGCATGCTTTATAATTAAACATATTCTGTTAGGGTCAGCTTACAAAGTGGACAATTCAGGAGATTCACTTCACTCAGGTAGACCGTTTGACACCATGATTATTTGACTGCTGGGATTAAAGCTTTTAAATGTTATGTACTGAAGGTATCAGTTTTTATCATTATATTGCAAACACTTATTCAACTAATCGTTGTAAGAAGTAAGAGGTAAGAAAGTGAGAAAACCACTATTAGAATGAATTATAAATAATTGATAGAGATGTTTATACAATTTCAGGAATGAGTGTGCTTATTTACAATGATCGATTAAAACAACTTGTAGACGTGCTTACCGTATAAATGAAGCTCTTGACTTCAGGGCTCTCTTTCTTTCTTTCTTTCTTTCTTTTTCTCACTCATGTATTTATTTACTTTGCTCCTTCCGTAAAGATGCGTCTCACTGCCTGCTGCTCGAGCTCAGATAAATTGATCTGTGTCGGATCACCTGCGGCTCTGTGGCACGAATGGGGAAAAGGACTGAGAGAGAGAGAAAGAGAGAGAGAGAGAGAGAGAGAGAGAGAGAGAGAGAGAGAGAGAGAAAGAGCAAAAGAGGCCCACGGTCGCATCAATAAAACTCTACTGTATACATCCAGCGTGCTGTTCACTCAGTCGAGAAGAACTGAACACTACACAGAGGCCCCAAAGCTGCACTGAAATTGTTGAGTCACTGGGCCCTGACTGACAAAATGGGGTGCAAATGTTAAGTACAGCTAGAAGTAAAGAATGAAGGCATTAGAAGAGAGTGTTAGACTAAAACGCAATAGAAAAGGAAACAGTCTCGCTGCCAGAGCGCTTATACCAAGCATACAAGGCGAGGCATTCAAAACCTGATGG
The DNA here is from genome assembly GCA_014706435.1 of Silurus glanis. Classification (NCBI taxonomy): domain Eukaryota; kingdom Metazoa; phylum Chordata; class Actinopteri; order Siluriformes; family Siluridae; genus Silurus; species Silurus glanis. Next base: position 120,286 of record JAAIIK010000113.1, read on the forward strand.
AAGGCATTAAAGTGTGTTTAATGGAGTAGATTAAAAGTTACTTACTTACTTTCTATTTAATTTTGAAGTATTAGAAATAAATGTGGCGATACATGAATACATTATTTTAAAGTTTGTCCTATAATTCTAGAAATTCCATTCTATACTACACTATAGGCTTTGTCAATAATAAAGTAAAAGTTCTTCATTTGCGTTCACACAGTCAAGCACTTTTCATTTATAAATATGTGGACCGTATACTTTAACTGCCATTTGTCCTTTTCAGACTCCTGGGTTATTAATACTAGGTTGATGAGATGCCAGCCGATGCCGTTAAGAGTTTCTTAATGACAGTGATGGCCTTTAAAAGCACATCGAGGGACTTTTTTCATCTGATTTGCTGCTGCTCAGCAGTGCTTTCCTCGTTAATGAATTTTTAATACCCTTAATGACAGCAGAAGAATGATGTAATTAAGGAGGCCAAGTTGGGAAAAACCGCTGACCAACACTATTTCTGGAGAATATCTTAATAGCGCTTTCATTAAACGATCATATTATTTTAATGAATAGATTGTCTTCAAGGGACTATGTTTCTTTCACAAGCCTGAATGCAGTCTTCAGGTTAAAAGTTAATGAACAGTTGGAGAATGAATAGGTTGAATGCACAAAGTCTATGAGCACACTGACGGACAAATGTATGCCATTAATCAAATAAGCTTTACTATATATTTTGTTTGTGAATTCTGAAGTAATAAAGTGACATTAAACCTTGTTTTGATGCCCTTTAAAAGTTTCTACCTTGGACTCATTATGATAATTTTGTTAGCTTTGTTAATTCTGTTTAAACCACAAAACTAAGCAATAATAATAATAATACTATATAAATATATTTAATAATAATTTCTGGCATAGTATTTAAACAAGCTAGAGGAGTATCAAACATTTGCTTTTTTTTGTCATTTACTTAAACTGTAATCACTCCAGTGTGTTTTATATTTTATATACCACAGCCCTTTTGAGTTATTGAATCTTAAATGGCAGATGTTTATCAATACTCTGTAATAGCATTAATCTGAGTTCCTTAATGCTTAAATGTTAGAATTTCTATAAGGCTAATAATTAGCAGATTGAATTGTTTTGCTTAGTAATGAAAAACATATAATCATTATTATTGTGAAGTTTTTTTCTTGGAAGATATTTATTTAAAATTTATAGAAGGAGTCTCAACCATTACAACATCTCTGGGTTATGTATATGTATGGTTGCCAGAGGGAACGAGAGAACTCATAAGAGGAGGAGATAGCATCCACAATCCACCAACTGAGGGTCTGCTTGCCGGCAGGAAGACCCTTCTTACACGGACCGTAGCAGATGAACAGCTGGTCCAACTTCCTTCACGAGGCAGTCCCGTGGACGTATGTGTCCAGTGCTCACACATCCGATTATGCTTCTCCTGGTCGAGGGCTCAAAAGGGAGGATGATAGAATCCACCATCATCTAACTGATGGTTTCCACACCATATAGTGAACAGTTGCTCTATAACCATGGCTGAGAGACCAGAGGCTAAACGCTGAGGGGCCACAGTTACAGCCTCCACAACTCAGGGCGGGGATTCTCCCTGCCTGAGAGAGAAGATCCCACCTGAGAGGAATCGCACTCCCCCATCTAGGGACTTTAGGTGATCCCTAGGTCAAAGCCCAAAGAAGTGACAGATCTGAGGACTGTCATCTTCAATAAGTTTGGCCAGCCATGGTCAGCCATGCGAGTTGCGACATTGTGCATCTGGACCTGCACACTCATGCAGGGCTGGGGCTGGGCCCGCTGAGCAGCCCTGTGAGAGCTGCGAGAGAGGAAATGCTGATTTGCTGCAGACTGCCTTTTTGCCTCCTGGAACCTGCAGGCATGACAGGGGAATCCAAGAGACAGGCTCTGTCCTTGTCGTCTTTTTTATGTTGTCTCCTTCATCCAGCTCTTTGTGCAGGTCAGCCTGATAGGCCTGTAAGACTGCATGGTGTGCAGGCAACTGCCGGTTTAAGCTGCCGCCGTATATGCTTTGCCCACCAGAGCCGAGGAGGTTAGAAGGGGCTTTGTGGGCAGTACCGGGGCCTTAAGTGACGCTGCAGCATCATGGGAGAGATAGCCAGCCAGTGTCTTTTTGACCGGGGAAATCATAACCTGTAACTGCACTCTTTCAGCCCTACTACATTAGAGTAGAAGGAGACATTGGGGCTGAAGAGGCTGGCCGAATACGGGTTATTTCATGACCTGGACACCTCAGTGTGCAGATCCAGAAAGCACAACAAGCCCTGGCACGGAGGCAGTGACCTCGGAAGCAGGAAGCTTTCATCTAATTTATTTTGGGAACGCTGCTTCTGCTCTTCAGCTGGCCAAGCGTTGTTCGCCTTGGAAACAGCACAAGTCACTACCTCCAAAAAACTCCTCGTAGTGGACTGGCTGCAGAGGCATGTCCACAGGTTCGTCCAAAATGGTGTCCACCTCATTACCCTCCTCGGAGAAGAGAGGTGAAGTGCCATGCCCTTTCCGTGGTGGAAAGAAATCGCTAAAGAGCGGGCTTCCGAGCCCTGAGAGAAGGTGCTGGATCTGGCAGGTACGAAAAGAGAAAGGGACACATCTGTCTCTATTTCCGCTGCCAGGTCCATTTGCGAACCATGACCTCAATCGACACTCCGCCTCGGTGGAAGCAGGGCCAGAACCACGAAGAACGCAAGTGAGAGCGCTCTCCAGGAGCAGAGCATACACATGGACATTCGTCTACAGTGCCAGCAGTCGGCTCCCTCGAAAGCCGACCGAGCGTGCTCCGTGATAAAGCGGGGGCAAGGAGAAACATACTGCCTGCAAAGATTGTTTGCTTCTTTTGTTCTGTTTTTTCTTTTTTTTTGTTTTACCTCCTTACCAGTACTTACCTGCCCGAAGGAAAAACACGACATGTGTTTTTATAGCTTCCTGGTCATGACATCTTGCTTCTTCATTAGACGGATTACACACGTGTTACACGTTGTTCATGCAACTTGAGTTCCCGAGAAGGAACCTTATTTTCTGCCACCAGTCTTCAGGAACAAGAAATTTGTGCCATGTCATGGCGGTGATCAGTCTGTTGCACTGCTGAGGTGGTATGGAAGCCCAGGTGTCTTTGATAGTGGCCTTCAGCTCATTTGCATCATTTGCTCATTGGTCTCTTGTTTCTCATTTTTTCCCTTGACAATAACCCATAGATTCTCTATGGTCTTCAGGTCTGGTGAGTTTGCAACCATGGTAATTTAACCAACTTTTGGTGCTTTTGGCAGTGTGGGCAGGTGCCAAATCCTGCTAGAAAATCAAATCAGCATCTCCATAAGACTGGTCAGCAGAGGAAAGCATGAAGTGCTCTAAAACTTCCTGGTAGATGGCTGTGTTGACCTTGGACTTGATTAAACACAGTGAACTACCAGCAGATGACATGAAACCACCACTGACTGTGCAACCTTTACACTGGACCTTAAGCAACTTGGATTCTGTGCCGCTCCTCTCTTCTTCCAGACTCTGGGACCTTGATTTCCAAATTAAATAAAAAAAAATATATTTACTCTCATCTGAAAAGATGACTTTGCCCCACTGAGCAACAGTCCAGTCCTTTTTGTCCATTGCCCAGGTAAGACACTTCTGACATTGTCTCTGGTTCAGGAGTGGCTTGGGTCAGTTGTAGCACATGGATACGTCTGTGCGTGGTGGCTCTTGAAGCACTGACTTCAGAAGCAGTCCACTCTTTGTGAATCTTCCGCAAATTCTTGAATAGGCTTCGTTTCACCTTTTTCTACCAAATTTTTTCCTTCCATTCAACTTTCCATTAATGTGCTTAGATACAGCACTCTGTAAACAGCCAGCTTCTTCAGCAATGACCTTTTGTGTCTTACCCTCCATGTGCAGGGTGTCAATGATCGTCTTGTGAATTTTTGTTTTTATTAGCTGTAAGCCATAATCATCAAAATTAACAGAAATAAACACTTGAAATATATTTGTCTGTGTGTTGAATCTATATAATATACAAGTTTCACTTTTTGTATTGAATTACAAAAAAATTATGTACTACATAATTTTAACACCTGTACTAGTTTACAGTAGTTGTATGTATAAACAGCAGTCAACTCAGCCATTAGGGAGGCACAAGCCAGTGCACTCTTAGTGCCGGTCCCAAGCCCAGATAATAGGGGAGGGCTGCATTAGGAAGGGCATCCAGCGTAAAATATGTGCCAAATCAAATATGCGGATCACGAAAGAGAAATTCATACCGGATTGGTCGAGGCCTGGGTTACCAACGGCCGCCGAAGGTATCGTTAGCCAACAGGGTACCTGTGGAAATTGGGTTACTGTTGGCCAAAAGAAGAGAAGGAGAGGAGGAAGATGTCTACAGAGATGGCAGGGAAGAGAGAAGTGTAGGAGAGTAGATGTTGGTACTTTAAATGTTGGTGCTATGACTGGTAAAGGGAGAGAGATAGCTGATATAATGAAGAGGAGAAAGGTAGATGTAAGATGGGAGAAAGGCCAGGAACATTGGAGGTGGGTTTAAACTGTTCTTTCATGGTGTGGATGGAAAGAGAATGGTGTAGGGGTGATTCTAATGGAAGAGTAAAGTAAGAGTGTAGTGGTGGTTAAGAGAGATTCTGATAGGGTAATGAACGTGATGCTGGAAGTTGAAAGGGCGATGACAAATGTCATTAGTGCTTATGCTCCACAAGTGGGTTGTGTGATGGAGAAGAAGGAAAAATTATAGAGTGAGTTAGATGAAGTGGTAGAAGGTGTACCTAGGAATGAAAGATTGGTGATTGGGGCAGATTTCAATGGGCATGTAGATGAAGGGAACAGAGGTGATGAGGAGGTGATGGTAGGTATGGCCTTAAGGAGAGGAATGTGGAAGGGCAGGTGGTGGTATATTTTGCTACAAGGATGGAAATGGCAGTGGTGAATACTTATTTTAAGAAGAAGAATCATAGGGTGACGTATAAGAGTGGAGAAAGGTGCACACAGGTGGATGTTTTTTGTAGGAAATGCAACCTGAAGGAGATTGGAGACTGTAAGGTGTTGGCAGGGGACAGCATCGGATGGTGGTCTGTAGGGTGGTTTTGGAGGTAAAGAAGAAGAGGAGGAGAGTGAAGACTGACAGAAGAATAAGATGGTGAAAACTGAAGGAGGAAGAGTGTAGTGTGAGATTCAGGGAAGAGGTCAGACAGGGGCTCTGTGGTGGTGAAGAGGTGCTGGATGATTGGGAAACTACTGCAGGAGAGATAAGGGAGGCAGCTAGAAAGGTACTTGGTGTGACATCTGGAAATAGAAAGGAAGACAAAGAGACGTGAATGGAAGGAAGTGGAATAAGGAAGTGCAGGAGAGCATAAGGAGAAAGAGGTTGGCAAAACAGAATTGGGATTGACAGAGTGATGTGAAAAGTAGGCAGGAGTACAAGGAGATGCGGCAGCAGGTAAAGAGGGATGTGGCAAAAACCAAGGAAAAGGCATATGAGGAGCTGTATGAGAGGTTGGACACTAAGTAGGGAGAAAAGGCTTTGTACCGATTGGCCAGGCAGAGGGACCGAGCTGGGAAGGATGTGTTGCAAGTTAGAGCAATAAAGGATGGAGAGGGAAATGTGTTGACTAGTGAGGAGAGTGTGTTGAGAGGATGGAGGGAGTATTTTGGGCAGCTGATGAACAAGGAAAATGAGAGAGAGAAGGTTGTATGGTGTGGAGATGGTGAAGCAGGAAGTGGATAGGATTAGTAAGGAGGAAGTGAGAGCAGCAATTAAGAGGATGAAGAGTGAAAAGTCACTTGGACCAGATGACATACCAGTAGAAGCATGGAGATGTTTAGGAGAGATGGCAGTGGAGTTTTTAACAAGATTGTTTAACAGGATTTTGGAAGGTGAGAAGATGCCTGAGGAAAGGAGAAGGAGTGTGCTGGTACCGATCTTTAAGCATAAGGGAGATGTGCAGACCTGCAGTAACTACAGGGGAATTAAGTTGATCAGTCACACCATGAAGTTATGGGAAAGAGTAGTGGAAGCCAGGCTGAGAGAAGAGGTGACCATCTGTGAGCAACAGTATGGTTTTATGCCGAGGAAGAGCACCACAGATGCCTTATTTGCTTGGGGAATGTTGATGGAGTATAGAGAAGGTCAGAAGGAGTTGCATTGTGTGTTTGTGAATTTAGAGAAAGCGTACGACAGGGTGCCGAGAGAGGAGTTGTGGTATTGTATGAGGACGGCAGGTGTGTCAGAGAAGTACAGTATAAACAGTAGTTGTAGAAACAGTTGATCTCTCAACAGCCATCTCTTTTATTCTTTAATTAATGGACTTTTGGTGCCACCCAGATGAGGACTTGTTTCGCTTTTAAGTCTGTTTCCTCTCAAGGTCTCTTCTTCATGATATCTCAGGGAAATTATCCTTGCCACATTTTACTTGGAAACCACAAAAGCACAAAAACTTCTCCTACAGACTCTTCTGTGCTGAATATTGTATTGAGTCTCCTTCCATAAAACATGTTCTTATAGAAAATATCACAATATGAATTCTTGCTTTTTTTTATATAAAAACTTAATATCAGTTTATATCAGCATTTATTATTAGCTTGATCATGTTTAACATTCACCATACAAGTTGCTGTGAACTGTCTCGCAAATCAGAATTCAAAGAACAAAAGAAGCAAGTGAGAGAGAGAGAGCTATAAATGATGAGATAATCATTTATATATCATTTATTTTGTTTGTTTATAAAACAAACAAAATCCTCTAAATCTGTCTAAATATTGTTTATATAATTATCTAAAGCAGGATGACTTTTTTAAGTTTCCTTAAACTCTCAATATGCAATGTGCATTTGAAATAATCAGGTAAAAGCGAAACAATATGCAACAATGTTTTATAGAATTAGGCATGCAGATAGCTTTTGGCAAAATATTTGTTATAGTCCGTAAAGCAAAAAAAAAAACAGCATTCATGATATCGATTAAAAGAAAAGAGCGAAGACACGTCCCTTGGCAGTAAAAGGAATTGGAATGATTAATGTCCTTCTTAGTGAAAGGAATTATATGGAATAAATTAAACTACAACTGCAGTAAATTGAAAAATAAGGATGCAAATAGAGTTGGAATGCTTAATTTCTTATAAAGAAAAATAGCTAATTAAGACACCGAAAATAGTGAAGGATTTGGCTGCAAAACATAATACAGAAATCCCCCAGTTTATCGCGGTGGTTACGTTCTAAAACCGAAAAGAAAAACAAGCGATAAACGGACGCCACCCCAAAAATGCTAATTTACGTATTTATACAGTACTGTACTGTATTAACATTTAACTTAATTTAATTAATATATTTCATTTTTTCAACATAAAACTACGGTGGCCGAGAAGTGCAAAACACAGTAACAAATCCGAAAACAAATTAACAAATCCAAAAACAAATTAACAAATTCAAAAACAAAACAACAAATCCAAAAACAAATTAACAAATTCAAAAACAAAACAACAAATCCAAAAACACATTAACAAATCCCAAAACAAATTAACAAATTAGAAAACACATTAACAAATCCAAAAACAAAATAACAAATTCAAAAACAAATTAACAAATCCGAAAACAAATTAACAAATCCGAAAACACAACGACAAAATTCAGACAAACCGGAAAAGGTAGGTATAGTTTGCGAATGGAAACTTACAGATCATTGGACGAGACACCTGTCATTCACCTGTATATCTTGACTGACAGGTGTCTTGAACCTTTTCCGGTTTGTCTGAATTTTGTCGTTGTGTTTTCGGATTTGTTAATTTGTTTTTGGATTTGTTGTTTTGTTTTTGGATTTGTTGTTTTGTTTTTGAATTTGTTAATTTGTTTTTGGATTTGTTCATTTGTTTTCGGATTTGTTAATGTGTTTTGCACTTCTCGGCCACCGTATAAAACTCCATAAAAACAATTCCCAATACGTTTTTTGGTCCATCGTGCTATCCGCGAGAGACTGGGAAAATCAGCCAAACAAATTAATTATGTGGCAAAAGCAATTCCACGATAAACCGGGGGCACGAGATTTGAACCGCGGTAAAGTGGGGGCTTACTGTATTAGCAATAATGATTGAGACTTTGCATTCTCTACTGTATGAATTTAACTGTCAGTAAAAATGTTATTCCACAGGTGCTGAGAAATGCAGAACACCACTACAGATTACAGAACGAGAAGGAATTAACATACGTATTGTTGGATGTTTTTGCAGATTCTAAATGTGTCTGAAAACATTTCACGAGACAAAACAGAACAATGTAAATATATATACAAACTCTATACGTAAATGCATTTTTTGTGGATAAATCCCTAGTTATAATTTTGTAATCATCTGTGTCTTTACCTCTTCCCACTTAGATGTACTTAGATATAGAATTAATAGTTTGTCTCTTGACATTTACGAAAAGTGAATTAGTTTTGGAGGTGTTTTGCAGGATAGTCTGGTATACACAATATTTTTTTTATAACAGAGAAGGTATAATACTTCATTATGATTTATGATGACTTTTAGTGCACTGATTGTTATTTGTCTTAGTTCTGCATAAAAGGTCAGACTTTTCAAACAGAATTACTGCAGTGTGGATTGTAGCTACTGTGGGCACTGATTCCAGGTTATTTAATTTTGGGAGTTTTGTTGCTGTTTGTTTGTTACTACCCCATTTTGTAATATTACTTAATTAACAAGGTTTTGGACAGAATCACAAAACCATCAGTAAGTCATGAACCAGAATATCTACAACATTGCATGAGCATTAAATATTTCTAGGACCGTTTTAAGCTTTGATTGCACCCATAATGCATGATGACTGAAGACTTGGCAATCTATGTCAATTGTTCCCAACCATTGAGTTGTGACCCAGAATGAGGCCATGGAAGAGTAACTACCAGATCATGAGAACTTTAATGTCTATACAGTAGATATGACATTGTTATATTTATTGTACATTTTGCCATTGAGCCACATTTCAAAATTACATATCGCACAATTTAATGAAAATATCATTTTTATATCAATATAATTTACAGCATGTTCAGCTCATTAATAACATAAGTATAAACAAAGTAAATAATTTATAGTTCTCATTTTTTTGTAAAATAATGTTTTATTTTTTTTGTTGTTTTTTGCAGTTGCTATGGAGATGCAAGTATGGGATCTCATTGTGTGTGACCAATTAATTTTGTATTTGAGTTGAAATTAGATTCTCAAGTGTTTATCACAAATTAACCTGACAACACAGCAATATGCCAAAGATTGCATTTTTAGTTCATAAAATGTCATGAGTGACAGTTCAAATTTTATTCATTTATATTTACATTTATCACTTATATTTTTGTACTAAATAACTTAGTTTGTGTTTCCAGCTTGTGTATATAGTGGATTTTTTCATCATCATCATTATTATTATTATTATTATTATTATTATTATTATTATTATTATTAT
>JAAIIK010000113.1:133599-153642 GCA_014706435.1 Silurus glanis
CACACACACACACACACACACACACACACACACACACACACACACACAAACCCAACCTTTCTAAATCACTTTCTGACTCTCAGCCTAAAGTAAAAGTTCTAGTTCTTATAAATTCCAGCATTGCAAATTCAGTTTTAATACAAAAGTAACTAAATGTGTATATCTAGACAGTATCTATATTTCAATTTATACATATACTGTATGTAGGGTTTTTTTTTTTGGTTTCTGTTTTTTTTGTTTGTTTTTTTTTATATCCTGATCACAGTTGCAGTGGACTCTGGGATTAAACTGGGCACAGTGGGTGTTAGAGAGAAATGTATACCCTGGATGAGTTGCTATTTATTTACAATGCACTATACACACATATTGACAGACTCATTAACCTAGGCAATCCCACTTCTGACATTTTTCTTTTTTTTTTGAGCTGGGAGAAAACTCTAAACTGATGTAAAAAAAAAAAAAAAAACATGCACAGCAAAATCCACACGGACAGTAACCTGAGCTCAGGCATCAAATCCAATAGCTGTGTAAGTTGCAGTGAAAGACCAAGAGGTACACTCCAACATCAATGTACTCTGCTAAATAACAACATGGTCATTTCGTTTTTTGATAGTTATTTGGCACTATAGGAACCTGCACAGACGTATCAGCATCGGTGATATGCTTTAAAGCCTGAAACATGCATGAAGTATACTGTATAGACAAAAGAATTGGGACTCCTGACTTTGCCACCCAGATGTAGTTCCCTTTCAGGAACTCGAGCTGCGTCAAAACGCTTTGGGAACGCGCCCGAGTCATGACCAGGAAGTATAAAAAGCATATCGAGTGAGGCAGCGCCAGCTTCTGTAAGGGAGAAGGAAGCGCTGCAGGGAGACCAGAGGACTCATAAGATGATGTGATGGCATCAGCGTCTCGTTCCCTCAGGAAACAAGGGTTTACATACGTAACCTAGAGACGTTCTTTCCCAAACTGTTACCATAAAGTTGGAGGCACACAATTGTATATGACGTGTTTGGATGCTGTAGCATTACACTGTTATGTTCACTCCATAATATGAAAAGGCGTGTATAAATAAATCTAATAATAAAGATATAATTTACAAGAGTTGAAGTGGAAGATCTTGAGCTGTCTGCTAAAGAATTCTGACTTCAACCCTTTGGGATAAATTGGAACACTGACTGCACCCCAAAACCTCTCACCCTACATCAATACCTGGCTTTATTACCACCCTTCTGGTTAAATGAGTACAAATCTCCACAAGCACAATCCAAAATCTAGTTAAACATCTTCCCAGAAGATTAGAGGTTATTATACCAGCAAATGGGGACTAAATGTGGAATGAAAGGTTTAAAAAGCACAATCAGAATCCTATGGTCAGTTCAAACTTTAGTCTATATAGTGTAATTCATATCTCATTACTGAGCTGCTGTGAAGCCACTTAAACTACTTTTTTTAAACAAGTCAAGTCAAAAAGCTTTTATTGTCATTCAAACCATATATTGCTGATTCAGAACACAGTTAAACGATTTCTCCACAGTGGTGGGCAGTCAGTGAGCAAGGCCTTCTCTGCTGGCCTAAACACAGAAGCACTGACCTAAATTTACAAACTAAATTCTAATATTTGTTCCATGAAATTGTATTAATTTGTTCCCAACAATTTTTCCCTTCATTTCGTAGCATTTCTCTTGGCTACACTGCTTCCAGTGTGTGATGTTAGATTTTTTGTCCTATCAGATTTCAGCCTCTATGTGCTGCCATGTCAATCTAATCTGCCCAGGGCCTTAAGAATCAGTAGTGCTGGCCGATGTAATTTTAACTATATTGGCAATGGGTCTGTTTCTTTAACAATCAGATTTCAAATTCGCCTCACAGGGCAGCTAGCTGGCCCAGAATAGCGTTAGCATTTTTCCGTCCTCTGATTGGTTGGTCAGAGGGAAACTGTTATAGCCAAGTTCGACTGGCAAAACACGTCTGTAGCGATCTGCACAAATTAATTGATTTATAAAATATATCGAATCGAATAAAAATCGATTTTCAAGGGCTTTTCCGGAAAAGCTATACATTGTGAAGAGAGGTCGGTTAACCCAGAAGCTAGCTAGCTCATTCGCCACTTCCAGACCAGAGCATACGAGCAGTACCATTGGCTTACATCCTCTGAGGAGCGGTGCAAATTATATGAGTATGCTTTTTAAGTATGCATCTCTGGTGAGTATGATGATTTACATTTTTTATGTTTTTGTCATGTTATTAGACAAATATTGATTCCAAACTGCTCCAGATGATGTTGGTGGCACAGTTGTGGTGGTATTGTAGAGGTTTGGAGTTGTCTTAACTGGGTTTCTTGCTTTAGTAAAATGGTATTCACCCTCAAAACGTGAAATGTCTCTGTCTCTCTGTAATGCCACACCTTGTTATATTGTGTTTTTGTTTAGTATTGATAGTTTCTATAACTGCAACGTGATAGTGGTGGTATTAGAAGGTGGATTAAGTCGGGAAAGTCTTCACTGAAGGCCCGAGTACCAAATGCACAGCCCGCCACTATTTCTCCAGAACCTTGGTGCTACATAAAATAACATAAAACAAGATAGAGCTACAAGAAAACTGAGCTAAGGACTAAAGTAAGTTGTCCTAGCCACATAATGTGCATTGTTTGCAACTTGAGGCAAACAGGAATACAGTGGTGTAAAGTGTTAGAGTAAATGTACTTTGCTACTCTACTTAAGTAATTTTTTGGCTACTTTCGAGTTTTACTAAGTATTTTTTAAGTATTTACTAAGTAAATTTTGAGAACTAGCTTTTGGTGAAGTTGAATAAAAATATTGCCTCTACCTGAGACTGAGAGGTGCATAAAATCTGAATAGTTGTTTTTACTTTATCTAAAATAATTAACTTTAATTGTATATGTCCATTGGATACTAATGTTTCTTCTACATGGTGATATGATACTATGATTTTATTTGTTAATTGATGATACGTTTTTGAAAGATTGTTCTTATACTTTTTACTCTTGTTTTGATATACTTGTTTGATCTTTGTTTAATTCTGGCCTGTAAAATAGGCTGTTTTATTGATCTTGGTTAATGCAGTGTTGAGGTGTACAATTTGATTTGTAACTTATTTTAGGAAATAAAACTTTTTGACTTTTCACTAACATGTGTCCTTGTGTTGAGGACTAGTGCATCTTTGACCCTGTGTTCAATATGAGTCAGTACTCAAAAGTACTGTTCAAATCAGATACTCTAAGATTTTACTCAAGTCATTCCGGAATTTATGACTTTTAACTTGTAATGGAGTAAGTTTTGCAGTAAGTTTACCCCTCTGCAGGAAAGACAGATGGCTAAAGGCTGATAAAGTAATATTCCTTCACCACCAATGACTGCTGCACAAACAACCAACATATACTCAGCAAGGTTAACAAAGCAACGTGTTCCATTCACACTGATGAAGTCACAAAAAATAACCAGTCCAGAAAAATAACAAGTCATGAACTCTCACCACTCTAGCATGACCCTATTTGATCCAAGAACTTCAAATAAACAGCAAAGACTAATACAAAAATATGAAAATACATCTTGTATTTGTATATCTACTTCTTGTCATCCTTATTATTAGTAGTATGTCCACATTGTGTCCCAGTGAAAGGACCTTCAGATAGGATTGCACCTTACTGTCTTAATTGATTACAGTCTTCCTGTTGAGGATGCGCTTTTAAATGAGCTTGTAAATTCTTGCTTTCATAAAGCATGGCAAAGGTAAGACAAACTTATACAGCTCAGTAACGACTGGTTACAGGACTGTTTTTTTATGAGTATGAGTTTATTTATGAAGGTCATAAATTATTTCTGGCTAGACCTATAAAATTTTGACTTTCAATTAGTGTATGCTTTTTCAAACCTGCACTGTTGATGATTATATAAACTTTGCCATAAGACTATCAGTATCTCTTTCTTGTTTAATGACAAATTAAACAAAAGCAGCATTTTCATTGGAGTAAGGTGTATAAAAATCTAATAATGAATTGAGGAGAGGAAGCCTTACTTAATATGTAATATTTTACTAGCCAGCTGCCTCTGTCATAAAGGATACGAATGATTAAGTTTTTTGATTATTAAGAAACAAAATGGCTTGTAACTCTTTTTAAACTTGGTTCTAATTTGCTATGAAAACATTTTACAAAGGACAACAAAGTAAAGCCAAAATGCAGGAAAAGGTTCTCCAGATATTTGCAGGTTTATCGTTATTACAGTATATCAAATTGAATCCTCATATGAAGTCTAGGTATCCGGTAGACAGATAACTATTATTCTGTCACACAAAACGTCTTGGTCTTGCCCCATTGGTCTTGTGAGGTGATGGGAAAATGTCAAAGACACACACAGCATTATGCTCATCTTCACACTAGGTAATCATGTTTCCCTCCAGGGAGGAACACTGAAGAACATGGATAGTGGATATTACAATAGATGCAAAGACAACATTTCAGCGTGGAGGAAAGCATCCTGACTGACAGCCTCAATCTCTTTATTCTCTTTCGTATACACCCAAACACACTTCTGTTCCATTAAGTCAGCAGTAATGCATGGAAAGTCACATAACACAACATGGAATTGTCAAATATTATAATATCAGACTCAGATTCAGAAGGGGATTTATCACCACGTGTGTTCACAGACCAGGAATTTGTCTTGCTTCTAGATACATACAACAATATATTAATAAAACAAGAAATAAGGAAAGAATGATTTATACGCAAGGTACAATAAGAAATAAGATATGTATAATTTGCAGATGTTATTAACAGGTGTTTGCAAGTGAGAGGTGGTGCATAGAAATCGTAGCAATATAAGCAATATAATGTTTTTTAGTTTCATATCATATAGTGTGTTATAAAACCAACAAGGCAACAGTTTTGAATTGTGAAAAGGTACACCTGTAAAAAAAAGTTGACATTTTCCACACCTTAAAATGGCAATGCCTTGTGGCTGTAAGAGAAACTTTAGGAACATGTACAGTAACTTAGCAGAGTCAAGCAATACATTAAGCTAAAGCATATTCTATGCACTTCCATTCATCAATGTCAAATCCGAGCCTTTTGTATAGATTTGAATGCACTGGTGCATGTTACCGTCTCTTCCTCCCTCCTCCGTCACTGTAGGTCTAATATCAATTGGATACACCTCTAATCAATCTGTTTACAATTCTCAGTGGTTCGCTCTCATTTATTTATTTATTTATTTATTTATTTATTTATTCATTTATTCATTTATTTATTTGAGTGTTAATACCGTATGATAGAAATTGTAGTTCTGCTTGAAATTTTAAAAAGCATAGTGAGATCTTGAAATAGCTGATAAAGAAATCTGCTTTGAAAGATTCAAGAGTTTACTGTCATATGTGCAGGAAACCGTCCGTCACCCAGAGTTTTACTCTACAAATCCTTCAAGCAGCCGAGGAAATCTTTAAAGCAGCCGATGAATTCCAGCCTCGCTGCTGTACGGCACAAAAACCTCAGGATAAGAAAATGTCAATGTTATATCAAAGGACTTACGATATAACTTAAAGGTGTTCAGAGTATCACTGCATTTATTTTCTCAGGAGCTTCTGGCCATTAAAAGAACGGTTTAGTCAAATGTTTGGGATTTGGGAAAGAAGAAGAAAACAAGAAAGATATTTCTTTGTGATAGAGGAGCTGGAATACTTGGAGCTGGTATATGTTTTTCATTATTTTAATTGTTTTTTTAATTCAATTAAATTCAATACATTTTTATTTGTATAGCGCTTTTCACAATTAACATAGTCTCAAAGCAGGTTTACACACGTAATGTGGTGATAAAGAATGAATAAGATGTGCTTTATAAGTGTCAGTTTGTCCCCGATGAGCAAACCGGTGGCGACTGTGGCAAGGTTTTTGTGTTTTTGTTATACAGCATGCTGATTTTCAGTATTATTGAACACTTGCTCATTCCAAATAGCTGAGGTTTAACCAGAAAAGCCAGGAGATGGTTTCTAGTGTGTTCCCTGGTGTAACTTAATATTATGTAGTTTAAGTGAAAATTCAAGTGGTTTTTTTTGTTTGTTTTTGTTCTTGATTATCCAACCAAAGTTCGAACATTGTATTATATTCAAACAAACATTGAATTATATGTATTCTACATGAAGGAAATGAAAAATGCAGTTTCTCACAACATTTCATAGCTTTATCATACAAGTTGGCATGCTAAAGTGCATCGGATTCTCACAAAATGTTGTTCTCAGATGGTGCTGTTCATTTTCCAAAATGCGTATTGGATGTAGTTGTGATGTTGTAAAGCTTAGACATTATTTAAATCTGTTTGTTTGTTTAACAGTGTCAGAGTTGATGTCAAGCAGCATTGAACTAAAATCAACAACTTTTTAATTTATATTTATTTCTGTTCGTTTTCCTCTAAGGTTGATCTCATTTTGTTCTCCTTAGTGTTGTTAATATAATATGTTAAGTAAAAAGATCTGAAAATGCACAATAATTCCTAAAATGTGTATTTTGGAGAACACTACTTTATTGTGTAGTATAAGATAGTTGGAAAATTACATGATCAATTCAAAATATTTAAATATTTTATCGGTGATATTTTGTCGGTCATTGAGTCATTTTTAAAATTCAAATATAATAAGAAAACAAACTGGACTATTTAAAGCAAGATGTATATAACATTTAGAAGGTTTTTTTTTTTTACTCTGAAGAACAAAATTTCACGTATTCAATCCACGCAGATTTAGCTATACTTTAAATATAGTTAGTGTTCTAACTATAAGCTTTGATTAAGCAAAAGAATAATACTAAAACATAGTAGACAATTGTTGCTCCTTCATGGATGATTATTTTAGCTTCCTGAGAAATGTAAACAGTTTGAAATAAAATGCTTGACTAATGCTATGTTCAACAGTATCAGCGCATGGTTGGATCTTTTCTTCATCGTCCTCTGTCTAATGTTGTCCTTTTGATTCACTCTAGCTTAGCACTAGAGCACTAAATCTAGGCTAAATAATCAGGGCCTTTAAACGATGCATTGAGCTTGTAAGTAAGCAACATAGGTATACATTTGCAAGGGAGCCAATACTTACTAGAATCGGACACATCAGAAGAGGTTTAGGGTTTGTTCTTTCTTCTGTTGTCAACAGGCTGTTATTTGACATGCTTTAAACAAAAGGATCACTTAAAGTTTACCTCACACCATTTACTTTTCCATGCAAACAGCAACATTTGCAACTGCAATCCCGACACCTGAAAGAGGTGTGTGATGAGGTGTGTATGTGTGTATATGTGTGTGTGTGTTCCGTTTGAACGATGGCGGTTAATACAAAAGCATGTCAGTAATAACCATGTCCCTCTCGCTGGTGACAGAGACAGAGTGGCTGTGCTAGGAGCATTCAGGCCTAAGGAACGCCTGACGGCTCTGATAGATCCTCGCCCAGAGCATTTGAATTTCATGTCCAGGAAGAAGCAGCCGTCATTAAAAAACTCTAATTTCTGTGTCAGGTGGACTTACAGGTAATCGATCATCTTGTCAGCCTTATTTCTTTCTTTTTTTGTTCTGTTTGTTCCTGGACCTTCTCCAAGTGAATTCTGCCTCTTTTCCAATTAAACTTGATGTGAGAGATAGAAAAGGAAAATGTCTGTGACTATTAAAGCGACATTTTGCCATGTTAGAGCTTTTCTTCAAGCTTCTGCATGGTGATTCATCTGGTTCAGAGACAAAGAGTCCTTGTAACTCTTTGTTCAAACTAGTTTTTTTATGTAGAAAAAAGAAATAAAGCTTTTCAGCTAATATAAAAGTAACTAATGCGATATTCACACTGTAACTCTGTTACATTGATATTGATATTTACTCTGAACCTGTTTAAACCAGGAAACACCCATGATCTAGTACTAGACCTTTCTTTCTATCTTTTTACCTTTTTGCACTATGACACTTTAAATTTGGACTCGCACAGCACAGTGCCACTTTATATCACACCATACTGCACAAGGACAATCATGTTAATCACTTTAATTTTTACTGTCAATATCTACCATACACATCTATGTATATACGCATATTTTCACATATATCTTCATATATTTTATATAGTTTATACTTTTTATTTATCTACCTTCTGTTTTTCTTGGTTTAATTTTTATCCTCATTCCATTCCCTTTATATTCCATTCATTTTTAAGCTTGAATGCCGGACAGTCGCAAAAAGCATTTCACTGCATGTTGTACTCTGTATGTATGTGACAAATAAAATTTGATTTGATTTGATTTAACTGTTATGCTGCTAATAAAGCAACAAAGTCTTACCAAAGACTTCCGAACTGTGATATTAAAATGTACAAAATCAGCAATATACATTTAGAATCATGACAAATGATCTGACATGCACTTCTAGACCAAAAAATTAGCTAAGCACCAAATGTCCAAATATGACATTTGTATTAAAAAATATATAAAAATAAAAATATAAAATAAAATTACAATTATGACTGAAGCTCATCAGTACTGACTCTGTTTTCTGTATAAAACTTTGCACAAGTTTACAACACTTAAACATTTAAATACATTAAAGGAAAAATCTATCCCATAATAAGTTACATTATCTATTTGTTAAAATCTTGCCAATATCCTGACCAATTATTGGTTGTTATGGCCATTGTATGGAATAACATTGTATAGACAAAAGTTTGTAGACACCTGAGCATAAAACCCATATGCATTTTTTGAACATTCCAATTCCACATTTAGTGTCATTTTTTAGGCCCTGAAGTGTATGGTGAAGCTCAGGCCCTACATGTTTGTTGTTCTTAGTTGAGCTGATTGATCAAGTAACTAAAAAAGCTAAGCTGCTTTAATTTTAGAAATAAAATACATTTTGAGAATCATTCACACACACATTCTGACAGATTTGCTGCATGTAAAATATTTACTTATTATAAATTATGCAAAGTCTGCACATTCAGATTTAATAAAGATTTAATAGATGATATACATCATCAAACATTTTTCAGATAAATATTTTTAATAGTCTGTTTTATAGGCTTCTATAACATCCTTAGTCCTATATAAAAACAGGAAATCATTTGAAAATAGGGAAAATTATCAATATAGTGTACGCATAGTGCATTTAAGTTCAACTTCAGATCATGCATACTTGATCTTGCATACTTGCATATCTGTGATGATCACAAATGTTGAGCTCATAAAACTAGGAGCTACTAACCATATAGACTGTATAAGACTGTAGAAAGAACATTACTTATAATCTTATACTCCAGTGCTCATGTTAGTTCTCACTCTCCAGTGTTCTGTATTGTTGAAAGATTTATGATCAAACTCTTGATGTCACCCAAATGAGGATGGGTTCCCCTTTTGAGTCTGGTTCCTCTCAAGGTTTCTTCCTCATTACATCTAAGGGAGTTTTTCTTTGCCACAGTCGCCACGGCTGCTCATCAGGGATAAATGCACACCGTTCACCTTGACTGTTGATTTCTGTAAAGCTGCTTTGAGACAATGTCTGTTGTGAAAAGCGCTATAGAAATAAACTTGACTTGACTTGACTTGACTTGAGACAAGTCAAGTCAAGTCAAGTCAAGTTTATTTGTATAAGACACACCTCTGTAACTTTGAAGTGCTGCTTGCATATGCAATTGATACTGATGGACCCAATTTAGGCATTAAAATTGTACAAAGTGTGCATAATTCAACTTTGAATACTGTCTATCTCTCACAAAACAACCTCCCTGATCCGAACCAGTCTGGGTTTAAAGCGGCACATTCCACAGAGATAGCCCTTTTGGTTGTTTCTGAAAAACTGCATGCTGCTCGATCAGCCAAGCTGTCATCTGTACTTATCTTCCTGGACCTTTCAGCAGCATTTGACACAGTCAACCACAAGACTCTATTGTCTACTCTCAAGAGCCTTGGTATCCGCGGAACAGCATGGGATTGGTTTGCTTCTTACCTGGAAGGTCGCGCATACCAGGTAACATGGAGGGGATCCACATCTGCCCCGTGCAGACTCACCACTGGTGTCCCACAAGGCTCGGTACATGGTCATATCATCACATGGGTTTTCTTATCACTGCTATGCAGATGACACTCAACTAATCTTTTCTTTTCCTCCATCAGATACCACAACTTCTGCTCGGATCTCAGCATGCTTGACAGACATATCTTCGTGGATGAGTGCTCATCAACTGAAACTCATTCCTGTTGATTTCTTCTCTACAAAATCGTAAGGCTTCGACCATTTCTGTCCACACAGGCTGCCCAGGTGCTTGTTCAGTCTCTTGTCATTTCAAGACTCGACTACTGCAACTCTCTGCTGGCATGGCTTCCAACTGAACGCTATTCATCCACTGCAAATGATCCAAATCGCAGCTGCAAGACTTGTGATCAATCTGCCCAATTTCTCCCACACCACCCCACTGCTGTGCTTCCTGCACTGGCTTCCAGTAGCTGCTCGTATCAGATTTAAACACTGATGCTTGCCTACAAGGCCAAAAATGGACCAGCACCATCTTACCTCAGTGACCTCATCACATCTCGCACTGCACCACGCTGTCTGAGATCCTCCAGCACTGCTCAACTGGTACCACCTTCTCTCAGAATGAGAGGTAAGTACACTTCAAGGCTTTTCTCTGTTCTGGCACCGAGGTGGTGGAATGAACTTCCCCTAGATGTCCGTACAGCGGAGTCCCTTGCTATCTTCAAGCGACGGTTTAAGACCTACTTCTTCCTGAAACACTTAAATTAGAAGTTAAGTTTGTAATCTTGCGTACCAGTGTAGATTTATTCATTGCTAGAGACTCAAAGTACTTTTGTACGTCGCTCTGGATAAGGGCTGCCAAATGCCACAAATGTAATGTAATGAATAGCATTTAAGGATAGGCTGGACCAAAAACTTCCTTTCTGCAAAATACATTTTAATGCTAACCTATATATGTCAGTTAATTTGACTAGTCCATGCTAAAATCTTATTTCGATATATTTTGTTTTCAAATTCTGATCTAATGAAACCAAAGATGGTTGTGTTGAATACATGTTTCATTACTTTTTATACAAATTGAGTCACGCAAATTGTTGCAATTTTGTGACTTAAGGCCACATTTCATTTTCATTGTTTTGTGTGTCATTGTTTTCAATTCTTTTGCTGACACAGTTTGCATGAATTTAAATTAGATTAGAAAAATGAGTGCGTGGTTCTGGTCCAAGGGAAAAATGTTTTCTGTTAGAAATAAAAATAATTTATTATCACTGTGGTAATGTTAATAACTGTATGAGTACACTTATTAACTTAAAATGATAATTTCTTATTATTCAAATCATCTAAATACAGATCTAATAGGCAATACACCAAATATCATCAAACAATTGTCGAATGAGTATGTTTTAGTGGTGTGTTTTGTGGGATCCCAGAACACAACTCTCTCAGTCATCACCTTTCTTCTGGACAGAGATGTACAGAGACGTTTCCACAGCCCGGAAGAGACAGAAGAGTAGATTACCCAGGGTTCTTCCCATCATGCATCATGTTGACAAATGACTGACTTGGAACAATATCTAAAGTGATGAGGATAAAGTACCTACTATTCGAGTCTTCAGCAGAATTCTAATGCCAATTAGGTTTTGCGCCACAGCCCAAATGGAGATTATACTCTTGGCATTTAAGCTTATAGTCTTTCTCTCTCTCTCTCTCTCTCTCTCTCTCTCTCTCTCTCTCTCTCTCTTTCTCACTGCACCTTCTCTCTTTAACCTTTCTTAATCATGAATAAGTAAAATGGTGAAAGTCCTCGCATAAAATTTCAATCACGAGGCTACTTCACCATGCTCCACTCCCGCAGCCTTACTCCATCAGCAGTATGAACAGAAGTAAAGTGGGGGAAAAAAATCCAAGATAGAGAGATAGCAACATGAAAAGTAGAAAGTGAGACACAAATAGGCTTTGAGCTTTACCGTTATTAATGACTTGCTCCAAAAACTCCCCACTTTTCCAATCTCGGGGAGAAGCGCTTGAAGGAGCTCACAGATGAGGACGACCTTCAGAGCATTCTGTGCTCTTTAGTTAAGAAATTCGCTCTCCATTATGCCATCATTAGGGAAACAAGGATAAAATTACCTCATGCTTAATGATCTATGGAACCCACACCAAAATTTGTCTCGGATCTAATAAAACTCGGGCTTAATACACACAAATGAATCACCAGCCTCTGTATGGCCAGGTGCTGAATTATGGAAAATAGATTTGCCCAAGCGTCAGAGACTGAAGTTTTTCAAATCAGCTCCTGGAATAGACTGTTATGGATGATTAAATTTCTTCATGTCTCAACCTAATAACTTTTAATATGGAAAATTCTTTAGGTGTGGTCTGAAAGCTAGGCTTCATTGGATCTAGAAATATTAAGGCATAAATATAGAGAGATCTTTCTGAGTGGATCAAATGACTGTTGAATTTAATCTCTCAGGATTATTTCTTCTTGATTAAAAAAGAAACAAATATATGAGACATGGACCTGAAACAGGTATAATTTATTATAACTGTGATATTTTTTGAATTTATCATTTCAGCCTTGCAGTTTCTGAAAACGGCATTCATTCAAAGGCGTTTACATTGCACAACAAGCGCATCCACATTAACCTATTCTGGGTTGATCGCTTGTGTAACACGTCGTTATATAGCTCTAACACCTTCCGTCTCACTCTCTTTCTGTCTTCATTGCTTATTGTTGCCAACTAACTCACCTGACCAGTTTCAGATGCCTTTTCTTATAGATACTCACATCTCACATATATTTTGTCAAAATAGGTACAGAGGCATTGCAAACACACAGCGACAGGCTTGTGCAATTTTTCCGCAAAGTCGCTTTCTGAGCCATAATGGCTTTTGCTGTCTTTAAACTTCAATCTTTCCTATTAATTCTCTGCAACCGAAGGACGTGAGCAAGTTAATGTCCTGTGAATATGCTGCTCACTCCACAATCTCTCCAAGCTAATTACACTCAGGGACTAAATGGAGGGAAATTGCTACCCGTTTGGAAGAGAAAAAATTTCAACTCCCCCTATCAAGTAAAAGATTTTTTTCTACATAAAAAAAAAAAAGGTATAACATAGTGAACGCAGATCTAAAAAAATATTCACCAACACGCGCTTTAAAGGTCTCTAAAGACTCATCCTGCTTTTCACAGTTGAGTCTATTGTGGTCACGTAATAGCCAACAGATGTTTTATCTTGGAACAAGGAGCTGAACTGCTGCCTGTTTCACATAGATCACAAAAATGATGATGAGGAAGAGTACGGATTCAGCTGGCGAGAAAGAGGCTTTTATTCTTAAACTCTGTATAAAGATAATTTTGTGGAAATCAATTAAACTGTTATTTTCTGCCTATAATTTATGTTTTTGATTGGCATGGACAGATTTACTATCAGGATGTATTTATTCATTTTACTACAATGTATATATAAGGTTAAACTTATAAGAATTAATAATGTGGTGCATAACATTTTAAAATACAAAATATATATATATTATATATATATATATAATTGGTTTAAATGTAAGTTAACCAAAGTAAAAATTAATAATTTTACCACCTTATGGTATGCATGTTGGTGCACATGTTGGATTTAATTCAAATGATGTCAAAAGATGTATAATGGTTCCCTGGTGGTCTAGTGGTTAGGATGCGGCGCTCTCACCGCTGCGGCCCGGGTTCGATCCCCGGTCAGGGAACCAACCCCAGCCACTTTCAGTGCCGGTCCCAAGCCCGGATAAATGGGGAGGGTTGCGTTAGGAAGGGCATCCAGCGTAAAACATGTGCCAAATCAAACATGCGGAGGATCCGCTGTGGCGACCCCTAACGGGAGAAGCCGAAAGAAAGTTTTGATGTCAAAAGATGTACCATTGTTTTAAAAGACTCTGGTAAAAGTTGAAATACTGACTGCACTTTTTCACTCAACTTAAAGTAAAGAAGTTTGGGCTCTGACATGTACTGAAGTAAATAGTAGTCATTATTACTACCGGATTTAGTGTCACACTGGTAACTGGACCTCACATCATATTAATATATTAATACAAAATAATTTCTATTTTTGTTACTTAATGAATGTATTCAGGCCGAACATCCACCATATAGAACGCAAGCAGAGAAAAGATGATGATGATCAGGTGATCAGGAAGGTCTCTGTTTTCAGTCATGTTTACATCACTGACTTCCTCTGTCTCATCCACATTAGCCATATTTTTTGTTGCCTTCTGCCTTACTCATTGCTCATTGCTCAGGCTACCCTACCTCTGTGGTGCATGATAACCAGAAAATGATACACAAGTGGTAGACTGAAAAAGCCTCGATGACAATGACACGAAATAGATTGATAGGCTAAGAACAGCACGCAATGAGAAGCAAAAAATATTGATCATGTCACCAAATACATTAAAACTTAACTAATGTTTTGCAAATGTAAGAAGTATAAAGTATAGATATTTGTGTGAAAAAAAGTAATAAGTGAAAGTAAAAAGTTGTATTTGTACTTCATTATTTCCCATCTCTGACCATTTTGTCAGGTAAAGAAGGGTAAGATCTAAACCTGTTTGCTGCACTTATTTTTAGCAACAGAAGAAAGAAAGAAAGAAAGAAAGAAAGAAAGAAAGAAAGAAAGAAAGAAAGAAAGAAAGAAAGAAAGAAAGAAAGAAAGAAAGAAAGAAAAACTTTAATGTATATCATTTAAAAGGTACGGTTTATTACTTTTTTTGTCTAAAAGTAGACCTGTTTGAATATACAGTAGGCTGTAGAAGATGCATTAAGAAGACTATAGTGTTATGTGTCCTCTCCTCTTCACTCCTGACCTGAAGACAGGCTGCCAGAGAACACACGTTCTGTAGGTGGGGAGGTTGAGAGCAGAAGGAGGGGTTAGTCTAGGGGAGAGAGCCTCTTAAAATCAGCCAAGCTGCAAAAGTAATGAATATTAAATCTGAGCCTAAATAACTGAGGTCCAAGTGTGACACGGTGGGATTACACCTACCGATTTGTCCTCAGTGCTCAGCCAGGCCCCGGTGATAACCAAATCAAATGAAATCATGTGTAACTGAGCAGAGCCTGGGTCTGTCTACCGGTGTGTACATTTCAGCCCATCCGCTCAGAGAAAGAATCAGCTCCATAATAATAATTGTTTGCTGTACTAACAATTTCCATTCCAGTGATAGCCGAAAAGTCATACCAATAACATATACAAGCTAAGTCCAATGCGCAAATTTCACAAGGTCAGTGCAGCGTTCATTAAAACTGCACACATTATATACTTCACACATTCAGGCATGGAAAAGATCTAAAAACTGCGGATGAATGTGACACATGACAGTGTCTTTCCGAGTTCTTCTGGCTGAGTGAAATAAACATGCTTCACTTCAGCAAATGCTTCCTCTGCTGTAAATGATGGCTGCCACAGGATCTTCTCCAGCTATGGTGTTGTCAAGTTACACAAAGCACTCAGAGACGAACACCATATTGTCATGTTTGCCACATGACCACGGGTAATCATGTCCTCGTGCACAACTGTGATTGACATGCGCGCAGCTGGGACTAGAATAGTAAACTTATCGCCTTTACAAACACTGGTTTAAATAATACACATGTACAGTATGTGCACTATGCCTTTACTTATTCCTTTACTAGGTTTTCAGTCAGTTAAGTATTATAGATGATTAAAAGCTCTTGAACATAGCATTAATGTGTGTGTGTATATATATATATATATGTGTGTGTGTGTGTGTGTGTATGTGTGTGTGTATGTGTGTGTGTGTGTGTGTGTGTGTGTGTGTGTGTGTGTGTGTGTGTGGCTAATCATCTTAATGTACCAGGGGTTGTTTGTACAAATTTTAGATCGTTCTATTTTGTTCAAACAAAGTAAGAAAAGACACAGATGCTTTATATTATTTAATACATTTAATTGTTTAAAATCCTTAAATACATAAATATCATGTGTTGACTGATTTCATACAACAGCAGCTCTGACAGTACTTCCGGCTGTAATTTAATGAAAAAATGTAGAAGTTTATAGTAATACTGATACATTATAATTTCAAGTAACAACTTAGACACATGGATATGTTTGGCCTGAAAATCAGCATGATCTAAGGCAAATAAAAAACGAATCCCTATTTATCAAAGATGCACCTGAAATTATTGATAAGGATCACATTTAACACACATTTATTAGCTTTTTATGGAAGGAGTCTCCAGTGTTAGTGATAAGCCAGAATTTAAGGTGTTCCCTTGATTTTTTTCATAACAGGAAAGTCTGTAGTGCTTTGTCTTTTTAACTTTACGAGAAAAGGACCAGTACAGGAATGGGGTATGTGATGATAATTACCAGCTTGTTTTATGGTAATGCCACAGGATGAAATGCAAATATTAAAAGATACACAAAAAAAAAATGAGATGTTCATTAATAAATTAAAAACTGATAGTATTGTCAAACTGCTTTGCTGAAAGTCAAATAAAAGTTTTCAGGACAGAATACTTTACTCCTCATGTGTCAACTGAGGCGATGAGATCACAATGGAGAAATATTTTATAAAGATTTGTTTAGGTCCATTAATTGTTTCTGGCTTATTCTTCATTCTGTATGAAATTTTACCCACTTTAAGTCTAGATGTGTTTCTATTTACAGAGCTGCCTTTCTCTGTAACTGTCAGGATTTTCTTTCCCTCCACAACATTGTGCATTGAGATAAGGGTGGGGGGCAACAGGGCCACGCAGAGAGAGTGTCTCTACTCTGTTTGAACTCCTTCTTTGGATGGCACAGTAGGAAGTAGAGGATTAAAGGCCTTTTCAAACTGCTGTCTAAATGCAGAACAAGCAGAGTGAAAGCTGCTCATTTCCTTCTCCAGAATGACACATTCACTCTCAGCGGGCATCTCAGTGTTTAGACTCCCCCATTTTCAATAACGTTGGTTTGACAGTATTGTTTTTGCTGATGGATGAGGGAAAAGTTTACTAATAAATGAAGTGCTGCTAATTATATTTCAGTAATGAAGTAGCGACCAAGATAATATGGATAATATTGGAACAAGGGCCTACTGTAACTAAGTAACGTTCGCGACATCGCTGTGTATTTATCTGGAGCAGCGGAAGCGTTCATAGCGTTTCATGCATATTGAAATCTCATTATTTTCAGCTGCATACCTGTGACTTGAAATGAATGTGAGTTGCATAAACTAGTTGCTTTACCCCAAAATCAGCAAGTCACTATGCAATAAAAATATTATGTATTATGATTAAAATGAACCAGATTCCACTTTGCATCAATGTCATTCATACCTGCTTTTACATTTTCGGTTTACATAGCACTATTGCACAGTAACAGGATGTTATAACATAACTTGAGTAGTTTAAAAAAGGAATGTAAAAGCTGTGGATATATATTTATAGCATAAGCTAACCTAAGGGCAGTTTAAAATCTGAATCGGAGGTCCCTGCAGGCCACCTGCTCTCCTAAAATGTCTCTTTGATGCCTTTTTCTTTATCAGTCCAGGGTCACCACACGGGGCGACGGAGGGAGATCACTCGACTGAAAACTCTCCATGCTAATCCAATTTGCCACCTCCCCCAGCTACAGATAATTACTAAAATTAAAGAGAGAGGGGGAGGCAGGGGGCTTAGGGTTTGTTGAATCGCTCTCGTCTCTACGGGGGAAACTCAAGCAAAGGCATTGTTCAAAACTAAGAGAGTGTGTTAACTATGGAGACTAATGGAATTCAGCGGCAGGGCGAACATCCACAGCCAAATGTCAAAGCATAACACACACCTTCGATCTTTACTGAAGCGCAGATTAGGAACAGAGGGAGACTGAAAATTCTGTTCATTTGGTATTTTGGAGAGAATTTCAGAATGATCATGAACAATTGTGATTATTCAGGAATTTTAGAAATCATTTTCCTGTATTTTTATAGTCTGGACATTGGGTTGAATAACAGTACAACAAATCCATGTTTCATATAGAACATTTTAAACTGGAATAGTTTATACGGTTCATATGGTGCTGTATTATATATGACCTGTAATATTCCATAAGCTAATAGAATCCAATGTGTGTAAGTCACATTTACTTTGCAAACACATTCAGTTTACTTAGTGTATGTTCAATCATTTATTTCCTATACAATTTATGTGAGCTTCCATGTATGCCTGAATGTATTCTGTTTGACTCAAACCCTGCTGCATTTATCCCCTTGATGCAAGTTGTTTGTGCACGTGTGAACACGGAAATCCCATTGACCCATCACAGTGTCTGCATTTCTCCCGTAAATTAATCCTTGCATGAAGTCATCAGCAGCTTTAAAATGTGTTTAGAGTAAGTTTACAGTCACTTGCCTAAAAATGCAGAAAGTAAACTAAATGCAGTAATATTTTCTTTGGTCTGCTCTCAATAGATTCCATGAATTTTTAAGCCAAAGTAGATCAAGAATTACAGTTTAATAGGTGAGAAAGCAGCCTGTAGTGATCACATGTCTTTTGTACGTCGCTCTGGATAAGGGCATCTGCTAAATGCCGCAAATGTAAATGTAAATACATAGTAATAATCTGAATGTTTTTAAGGGTTCTTAATCTGTACATTGCTCATTTTATTTAATAATTTTCATCTTACTGAGACTTTTCCACTTATACACTGACCCTAAAAATTATACAAATAAACTTTTTTCATCATACAGGATTCAGTTCACTGCTAATACAGTATGAGAGTTTTCTATTTCTTTATAGACTATGCATATTAATAAACCATAAACCCAAAAATTACTTAACTAAACTCTAAACTAATTACTAAAATCTAAACTAATTACTAAACTGAAATCACTGTTAAGCATTCTTATTCTGTATATAGTTTTTTTTTTTTATTTTATATTTTTTCATCTTACTGACACTTTTCAACTTATACACTGACCCTAAAAATATACTATACAAAAAAAACTTTTTTCATCATACAGGATTTGGTTCACTGCTCATACAGTATGACATTACTCTTCAGTTTCTAAATAGACAATGCCTATTAATAAACCATAAACCAGGAAACATTGATTTAGATTTGTGTTTGATTGGCATGTGTGCAACAGTGTCATAGATTGGCATGTGTCATAGATTCACAATAATTTATTTTGTTATATCAAAAATAAATTGATTTCTTCGAACACAA
The DNA here is from genome assembly GCA_014706435.1 of Silurus glanis. NCBI lineage: Eukaryota > Metazoa > Chordata > Actinopteri > Siluriformes > Siluridae > Silurus > Silurus glanis. The sequence goes on from JAAIIK010000113.1 coordinate 152,801, forward strand.
ATACACGGTTACAGTCAAATACTTTGTCTGTAAAAATCAGGTCAACTTGCAATGTCGTTACTTGCAGGGGTGCAGAAATGATGTTCTTCCCATAAAACTTAACACAACTTTTGTGTTCTTAAATAAGTGTTGCACATTTTATCATATCAGAGAAAGTAATTGTATTCAATATTGCTATTGTATTTTTTGGGGGAATTAACTGTGAAAATTTGATTTCAATTCTATATACAGCATGTCGAAAGGGAGAAGAGAACTAGACAGAGAACAGAAAACTAAAAACAAGCATCTCCTGTCTCCTGTCTCAGGTACAGGTGTTGTTTTTGTTTTCATTTTCAAAAGCAGAGATCGTGTCCTGCTGTACATCACATTGTACTTTTATTTCAGAGTCAAATACACTCAGACACATGTATACAAAACAGGAACTGGAGAGAAGTTTGTCACATAGGTGCTAGGTGCATTTAGGAATACTGGTGGCTTCCAACAGAAAATGACAGCTTTAATCTTTGTCCCGGACAGCACAATTCTAGCAACAGCAAAAACATTCTCAAAAGGTTTATGTTGTGAAGGAATCTATTTCTTCACTTTCGGTTCATGTGGGTCTTTATATAAGATAGACAGGAAACTCAGTGTCTTAGATTGCTCAAGATTAAATTGTTTGAACACTATCATTGGTATAAAATGATAAAATCTGACTAATCTTCAAAGCAATTATCTGGTTAGAAGTGTATTGAAATCATAATAATAATAATAATAATAATAATAATAATAATAATAGTAATATTAATAATAATATTAATAATAATAATAGTAATATTAATAATAATAATAATAATAATAATAAT
>JAAIIK010000113.1:166438-180825 GCA_014706435.1 Silurus glanis
GTTACCCGTTACTTTTTTAAATGAATGAATTTGGGCTGAAGTGTAGCCTACAGTCTAACCTGTTTACAGCAGGACGCATTGTAGGATTGGTGGATTACCCTCTGTATACACGAAGAAGACGCACTGTGGGAGTGTCTCTGTTTATTCAAGTCTGTGTGGCAGTAATAGAGAGTTGAGGCGAGAGCAAGACGAGTTTCTCAAAGTGGAAATATGCTCATCATTTCACTTTAGTTGAGTATAAAGACAAAAACTTTTTAGTCAAATGTAAGCTGTGTCTTTCTGGTTCGAAGCTCATATCTACTGCGATAAACAGCAACTCCAATCTGTTGAAGCTCCTCCAGAAACTCCACGCCTCGACGAAGCTAGAAGCTAACCCGGTGTTCTGTTCTACATTGTTGATAGTTTTCATACTTCAGCTGTGAAAGGAACATTTTGAAGAGCTCAACACAACAGCAGAAGCCACTTTAGTTTTTGATTGTGAATATATTATTCAGCTTGTTTTGTTATTTATTTCAGAAATCCTTGTGATATATTCAGTGTGTGCTGGTCTGACTTAAATAAAATAGTGTTTAAAAATGACTTTGTGTTTAAGTCAGTTTTGTGTTTGTATAGACCATAACACATAAAAGGGCATTAATGGGAACATTAAAAAACGTTCTTTAAAAAAGTAACTAAAAAGTTACTTTTAACAGTAATGCATTACTTTTTGGTGTAAGTAATCAACAAAGTTTTTGAATGAAGTAACGAGTAACTGTAACTAGTTACTATTTTTCAGTAACTAGCACAACACTGTGATTTTATATATATATATATATATATATAGATAGATAGATAGATAGATAGATAGATAGATAGATAGATAGATAGATAGATAGATAGATAGATAGATAGATAGTTGGGACACTGAACAAATTGTGAATAAAAACAGAATGCAATGATGTTTCAATTTGAAGTTTCAAATTTCAATATTTTATTCAAAATACAACATAGATGACATATCAAATGTTTAAACTGAGAAAATGTATCATTTTAAGGGAAAAAAAAGTTGTTTTTTAATTTCATGGCATCAACACATCTCAAAAAAGTTGGGACAAGGCCATGTTTACCACTGTGTGGCATCCCCTCTTCTTTTATAACAGTCTGCAAACGTCAGTTCCTCTTAATGATGCGCCAAATGTTTTCTATGGGTGAAAGATCTGGACTGCAGGCTGGCCATTTCAGTACCTGGATCCTTCTTCTACGCAGCCATGATGTTGTAATTGATGCAGTATGTGGTCTGGCATTGTCATGTTGGAAAATGCAAGGTCTTCCCTGAAAGAGATGATGTCTGTATGGGAGCATATGTTGTTCTAGAACTTGGATATACCTTTCAGCATTGATGGTGCCTTTCCAGATGTGTAAGCTGCCCATGCCACACACACTCATGCAACCCAATACCATCAGAGATGCAGGCTTCTGAACTGAGCGCTGATAACAACTTAAGTTGTCCTTATCCTCTTTAGTCCGGATGACATGGCGTCCCAGTTTTCCAAAAAGAACTTCAAATTCGTCTGACCACAGAACAGTTTTCCACTTTGCCACAGTCCATTTTAAATGAGCCTTGGCCCAGAGAAAACGCCTGCACTTCTGGATCATGTTTAGATATGGCTTTTTTTTTGACCTATAGAGTTTTAGCTGGCGACGGCGAATGGCACGGTGGATTGTGTTCACCGACAATGTTTTCTGGAAGTATTCCTGAGCCCATGTTGTGATTTCCATTACAGTAGCATTCCTGTATGTGTTGCAGTGCCGTCTAAGGGCCCGAAGATCACGGGCATCCAGTATGGTTTTCCGGCCTTGACCTTTACGCACAGAGATTGTTCCAGATTCTCTGAATCTTTGGATGATATTGTGCACTGTAGATGATGATAACTTCAAACTCTTTGCAATTTTTCTCTGAGAAACTCCTTTCTGATATTGCTCCACTATTTTTCGCCACAGCATTGGGGGAATTGGTGATCCTCTGTCCATCTTGACTTCTGAGAGACACTGCCACCCTGAGAGGCTCTTTTTATACCCAATCATGTTGCTAATTGAGCTAATAAGTTGCAAATTGTTCCTCCAGCTGTTCCTTATATGTACATTTAACTTTTCCGACCTCTTGTTGCTACCTGTCCCAACCTTTTTGGAATGTGGAATGTGTCATGAAACCAAATTGAGCCAATAGTTGGTATGACATTACAAAATGTCTCACTTTCAACATTTGATAAGTTATCTATATTGTATTGTGAATAAAATATAAGTTTATGAGATTTGTAAATTATTGCATTGCTTTTTTATTTACACTTTGTACAGTGTCCCAACTTTTTGGAATTGGGTTTGTGTGTGTGTGTGTGTGTGTATGTATATATATATATATATATATGTGTGTGCTATTACTAAATGCATGATATAAAACTATTTGCACGTGTGTGTGTGTGTGTGTGTGTGTGTGTGTGTGAAACAGGACAGGGCCTTCTATTGAGCAATGGAAAACAGTGGTCTCGTCAGCGTCGTCTTCTCACTCCGGCCTTTCATTTTGACATCCTGAAAAGCTACATTCATATCTTCAATAGCTCCACCAACATCATGCATGTAAGTCTTTAAGTACCAGGCATCTGACACATTACAGTGTTATTAGCCACACATTCATCTCTCATGAGTATAAAAGAGGAAACCACCAAGCAAACTGCTTTCTGGGTACTGTCGTTGGGCAACCCATTTTAAATAGCTGAGAAACAAACACTTCTGTTTTTCTTTTTTTTTTCTTCTGTTTAACTTTGTCAAGTGTACAAAAATAGGTTTGTACAAATGTACTTAAACTTGAATCCACTCTATCCACTGTAGAGATAATAAAAAGCATTGATCATTTTCAGTATAATGATGTTTTACAGTAAAACAGCCCACAATGACCATCAGGATTATTAGTATAATTTATATGTCAGTAAACATAAAACAAATCCATGCACATGAGAGACCTTTTGCAATATACATTTTTAACCAAAACATCAGGTTGCACAGCATTTTTAGTATTTCATTGACACTAAGCGGCTTAACAAAAAAAAAAAAAAATAGAAAAAAAGAAAAGAAATTGTAGGATAGAAATATATATAAAAACTTTCTTTCGGCTTCTCCCGTCAGGGGTCGCCACAGCGGATCATCTGTATTCATGATCCGCATGTTTGATTTGGCACATGTTTTTACGCTGGATGCCCTTCCTAACGCAACCCTCCCCATTTATCCGGGCTTGGGACCGGCACTAAGAGTGCACTGGCTTGTGCAACCCTAATGGCTGGGGTTGGTTCCCTGACCGGGGATCGAACCCGGCCCACAGCGGTGAGAGCGCCGCATCCTAACTACTAGACCACCAGGGAACCTATAGGATAGAAATATATTTATTAAAAAAAAGTGAGACAATATGAGGAAGAAACCTTGAGAGGAACTAGACTCAAAAGTAAATCTTAGATTACCCTAACCCAGATAATGAGATTATAAATAAACTACTTCTAGCACTGTGTATCATACGGCCAAGAGGTTCACAGAGTATTTTATTTTGGAATTCCATATTCTGTCATTAAATGCAGAGCGACTTATATGATGGGTGTTTCACTTCAAAAGATTTTTTAAAAGAAAGAAAGAAAGAAAGAAAAAGAAAGAAAGAAAGAAAGAAAGAAAGAAAGAAAGAAAGAAAGAAAGAAAGAAAGAAGCTGACAGGAAAGTCTTTAGTATTATTACCTTTAAAAGAAGCAAAACTTGAGTGTGAATTGATGGAATATCTGTTTATAGCTATAATACAAATAACAACTAATGTGTTTCACAGCCAATCTAAACCTTTAAACCCTAAACTTTATGTAAATGTGTTGGAAAATGGCTGGGGAAAATTAGGTTAGCTGAAATGAGCTGTTATAGCAGAATTAGCAACTTCCTGAAGTTAACATTAACTGCAATTCTCATGTACTTCATGCCAAGACATGTCGTAATATTTAATGACCTAGATTATTTTTACTATTGACTTGAAACTTGTTCATCAAAAGTACAAAGTGTTTTGCAGTAAGGGCTCTATAGCAGGCCATTCCATGTAAATCTTTGTCATGCTGGAACAGGTTGAGGTCTCGTAGTTGTGAAGGGAAAATGTAATGCTACCATATCCAAAGACATTCTATACAATTATGTGCCTCTAATTTTGTGTTAACAGTTTGGGAAAGAACCAGAACTGGCTGGAAAAGTCGTGTCCCATTTCTTTTGTCCATATAGTGTATATCCATGGACATTTCTTTATAATATAGTCAAATATGTATAACATATGGTGCATACTGCATGTCCGGGGAAAATTAATTTTATTTAGGCTGTTCTTCATGTTTTATTCCAGTGCTATCTTAGGGAACTTTTTCTCGTTTTTGTTTACTCCCATATTGACGTGAGGCTCCTTTGTGAAAATTCTTATGTTGTTTAGGAGAAATGGCGCCGTCTGCTGGCAGAAGGGAAGAATGACTTTGACATGTTTGAACACGTGAGCCTGATGACACTTGACAGTCTCCTGAAATGCACTTTCAGCTATGACAGCCACTGCCAGGAGTGAGTGAAGCATGCTTTCTCTCTCTCTTTCTCTCTCTCTCTCTCTCTCTCTCTCTCTCTCTCTCTCGCTCTCTCTCTTTCTCTCTCTAACACACACACATTTAGACCCTGCGCTGTACAATGAATGCATGGGCCTTAATGATAGTAAAACAATGGCATGATGTACAGATAATAGTCACAGATGTTTACATGCTACATGTTTACTCATGCATTTTTTTTTATTATTCTCTGACAGAAAATCCAGCTTGTACATCTCTGCCATTTTTGAACTAAGTGAGTTGGTGGTGAAGAGGCAGCGCTGCCTCCTTCATCACTGGGAGTGGCTGTATAAGCGCTCTGCAGAAGGGCAGCGTTTCCATCGGGCCTGCAAAATTGTTCACAACTTCACCGCCAAAGTCGTACAAGAACGCCGTTCCCAGTTTCTCAGTCAGGGACAGACTGAAAGCAGCACACATGCAAGCAGGAAGGGCAACAAGAGGAGAGCAATTGACTTCATAGAGGTGCTGCTTCTGTCAAAGGTGACGAAGTGATTTCAAACATTTCTATTTATTCATTCAGCAGGTGACTCAATCCACTAAGGTCAAATATAATTCAAGCAGAGAGATGTAAAAGGTAATGATCTAGAGTGTTCTTCAGTTTTTGGAAAGATAAAATGATCAAATTCACAAACAAAGGTTTGTGAGAAAGATTTTTTTTTATCTGTTACAGCAAATGTTGCATTGGATGCATTTCGTCTTAGTTGATATTGAGCTGAATCCTATGTTTTGTACTTGGATTAGCACAATTGACTGTCAATCAGCTGAAAATGCACTGCTGATTTTAGAATTGTTGGTTTGCTAACACTAACATATCACAAACACATGACTAGGCTTCGTTGCCAAGATAAAGCAATCAGTATAACGCAATCGAGTCATTAAGAAACATACAGTGCAGCAAGACGTTTGAACGTTTCCTTAGACATAAAATCCATTCTGTTTATATAGTACACATTGCTCTTATATTTTCCTTTCAAATGATTACCTATGCATCAATTTTCCTGCTGAATAATAAGTAGGAAAATACTAATTATCCTCTTTGAAGCTCAATCCACCATAATGTGGTCAGTCTTTAACAAATCCTGTAACGTCAGATACAATAGGGTACTGTACTTTTATTAGTACTATTATCACAAATTGAATGGCAGCTATCAACTATATATAAATATAATATTAAATAAATAAATATAATAAATATATAATATATATATTTTATTATGCATCGGCATACAAGTTAACTATGTGATGCATCCACTTAAAAAAGTGTGCATCAGATACATGTTGGTGTATTGTGATGCATTGTTTTTACATCATTACATCGTTTTTTTTTATTTTTTTTTATTATTATTAGTAGATGCGCTATACTTTTATTATTTAGAAAGTGAACAATAATTTGTGAGTAATATTTGATATGTAGATTGATTTCTCTTCACTAAACTGTTTCTCGAGCGCGTTCTCTCGGCACCGCTGCTGCTACACGAATATGACGTATCACAACACTTCGGAGAGCGAAGCGCGTCCTGAGAGTCACATAGAATACAGATTAACATGGCAGAGGTAGAGCTGTAACTTCCTGGAGACACAACAGCAAAAGAACGTCTGCTTTTATTTAATCTTTTTTTCTTCTTTTTATTTTGCACTACAAAGGCCTGTTTGTGAAAGGGTCATGTGTTAGAAGTCAGAAGGAACTTCTGGTAAATGTATGGTTTGCTGTTTATCTGGACAGAAGAACTAAAAGTGAACTATTTGTACCATATTGAATTGTATTGCATAATCATTTTCCATTGTATCGTATTGTGTGTTGAATCAAATTGAAATCGGATCGCACTGCATCGTAATGGGGGAAATCATATTGCATAGCGTTTAACGTGTCGTATCGTTGGCTACGAGATTCGTTTGAATGTAGTTTAATGTAGAGATCTGATGATTGATAACATGAAAATAAAAATTGAAAAATATATACTTATACACCTTATCTTAGTCTTCTTATATCTAATATCTAGCAGTTAAACTATCCACAATAAGGCTTTTAATGCTACGTTTTATCTTCTTTATTTCCTTTTTAATATTGTAAAGCGCATTCTGAGACTTTACTCTGAACTAGACAAAAGTGTTCAAACACAGAGAAATAACTGACCCTGCGCTTATACCAACTATACCTCTTATACCAATTTACCACATTCATTTATAAAATTGCTAGTAATTGGTAGTTAATTCTTTTAAGAAGGTTTATCCAAGTTTAGGTCCATTCACTTTGTTAAGGGAAAAAATTCTGTTTAGTGAAGAAAAAAATGAAAAAGATATTCAGTAACATGACTAAAAAGCAATCATACAGTTTCTAACGTGTTGAACTGATATTTCCTGTAAGGATGAGAATGGAGAAGGTCTGTCAAACGAGGAAATTAAAGCTCAAGCAGACACGTTCATGTTTGCAGGTAATGTGTGTCGCTTTTCATCATATTTTTAAGCACAGTAATGTAACAGTGCAAGGAAAGAAGGAAGTAGTCATGGAAATGTGTCTTCTCTTTCTTTCTCTAAGGTCATGACACAACAGCGAGTGCAATCTCCTGGGTTCTGTTTAATCTGGCCATGCACCAGGAGTACCAAGACCGCTGTCGTTCTGAGATCAATGCGCTTCTTGAAGACAGAAACACCGACGAGCTTGTCTGGTTCGTAAATCCTGTATTTTCTCAAAAAGGATCTTTATACATTTTACCCGCATCAATTAAATAATCTTTTTATTTTCAGATGCATCTATTACTGTTATCCTCTGTAATTTAAAAAAAGTTAAAAAAAAAATTGTAAAAAAGCTCAATTTATTTGATGAATTATTCATTCAATAGTTATTCAAGATTTCAAGATATTTTTATTGATCACAAATATTGTTATTTACAGAATGCAACTTGCAGTGAAATGTAATCCTGATCGGAAATAATGCTCAGAAAACTGTGCATTAGATAAAAGGATTTGTGTCATTTAGATATGTTTATCACTTAATCAGTTAAATGTCATAAGTGTATAGAAATTCTGGAGATTAAATTGATGGATGATTTATATGGTTTTGATGGACTCTAGGGAAGACCTGAGTAACCTGACCTTTACAACCATGTGCATTAAGGAAAGTATGAGGATTTGTCCACCTGTGTTGGCTTTAACCCGATACTATTCTCAGGATATGAATGTTCCTGGGGGATGCATACTACCAGAGGGTAATTACTCACGTACTCTAATTATGCTTTATACATTTATAACAAGAGTGAATTTCTGAGCACAGCTTCAGCTGACCCTATCTAAATAGCCAAAACTATTTCAATTTTATTTCACACATTCATCCATAGTGACTTCCTGATTAAAGCCAATTTTAACTGTGTATTAGGATATCTACACCAACACATACTAAACTTTGACTGCTGTTTTTATTGCATGAGAGATAATGAGACAATACTGTCACACACAGCACCATTTACTCAGTCATGTACAGATATAGGTTTAGATAATATTTACCACAAGGGGGCGCCATCAACGCTCGAATAGAGATTGTGTAATTATAAAAGTGGTGCTTTATTTTCAAGATACTGTGGATTATTATTTATAAGTGCCCCGATTTGCAATGCAACTGAACATATTCCCTTGTTCACAGGATCTATCGGTCTGATCAGTGTTTATGGCACCCATCGCAATCCAGATGTGTGGCCTAATCCAGAGGTTTGATATGAATATTTCTGTTGTAATAATATCTCTCCTATTATTGTTAATTTATCTTTGTCCAATCGATCTTCAGTTGCTTACGTTTTTCTAATATTATTAGTATTTTTTAAATTATTATTATTATCATTATTATTATTATTATTATTATTATTATTATTATTACACCAGTAAAAAGTGATCTTTCGTCATTAGATCGCCTCTCATTGCGAGGCTAGATGACACTCATCTCAATATATGATCAAAGATCTAATCTATAATTTACATTTATATACTTGTATGGACAAAAGTTTGTGGACACCTGAGCATAACATTGTGCTTTTTGAACATCCCAGTCCACAATTAGTCCCATTTATCATTATAATAACCACATTCAGACACAAGGGTGTTAGTAAAGTCAGGTACTGATGTAGGTGATGTGAGGAGGCCTCGGGTGAAGTCAACGTTCACTTTTATCCCAAAGGTGTTCAATATGGTTGAGTTTAGAGTTCTATTGCAGGCCACTCGAGATATTCACTCCGAATCATGTAAAACAATGCTTTTGTCCATGTAGTGTATTTTCTCCATATTTCCTCCAACAATTTATGATATGTTTCAGTTTAGGACAAACAGGCACAGATGCCTCACTGGGAATGACAAGCATGGAAGACACACCTCCATAATAAAACCGACTGGCACTGCCTCCCTTATTTTTTCTGTTTCACTTGATCAACATTGTCGTTGTTCCTTGCAGGTGTTTGACCCAATGCGGTTTGACCCTGACAACCAGAAACAACGCTCTCCATATGCTTATATTCCCTTTTCAGCTGGACCGAGGTAAAATTTCTACATCTTAATCACACATCTATGCACACATCACACATAGCTGACCTGCAGTGTGTCTTGTGTTGCAGGAACTGTGTTGGTCAAAACTTTGCCATGGCGGAGATCCGTGTGGTTCTGGCACTTACTCTGAGAAGATTCAGGGTTCTTCCAGGGTCCAGATTACCAAATCGTCTTTATTTGCTCACAATGAGAGCAGAAGGAGGCCTTCCTCTAATCCTGGAACCCCTGTCACCACCCACAAGTTAAAACAGACACATATACATAGGGAAATGTGGAGTTGTAGAGATGCAGAACATTCAGAGGTCACCAACACATTATCAGTATGGACACATTATCAGTAAGAATCTGTCTATGGTTATGTGGATCCTTCCCTATTCCTTTTTCCCTGTTTTCCTATTTACCCATTTTTTTCTTGGCTTTGTGCAATTTACGATGATCTTATTTATAGAAGGGCACTATTGAGGGTCAAGCCTTGCTCAAGCACCCAACTGTAGCAATCTGGTGGTGCTGGGATTTTATTTCACAACCTTTAAATCAGAAGGAAACATGTTGCAGTTTTTCTCAGACGCTTTGGAGCATTTTTCCTCAATATTTGCAAACCAGAAAGTGCACATTGTCAAAACAATGTGTACAATGAAAAGTCCTTTTGTCATTGTTCACAAACAAGATCGTCAAAATGTTCAGTCATGTTATCAGTATGATGCTACACAGTTTCAGTATTTCTTTATGTAAACTAAGGTTTGGGTCACAATGATTATTGATGCACAAAATTTGAATTTCTTCTGTTTGGCATCTATGAATTTCAGTAGCACACATTTTTTTGATTGAATATTTGATTTTTATTGATTGCAAGAGATCGTTCAGGATTCACAGTTTTAATGTACCATACAAGTGTTCGTTTGTTTCTTAGTTGTTCATCCATTTTCAGAATGTATAATTCTGTGTTTTGCTCTGTCTGTATTCACTCTCCAATTGAACGTTCATGAGATTCACCTTTGACCTGTTTTAGAGAACTAGTTGATTATTGGTTGATCTGATGCAATTCACTCACCTTCATTAGTGATATCTGATGCTGAGATGTTTTGGGGGTTAAAACTATTCGGGTGAAACCAGTATAATATATTTTGATCAACATGAACATAAACAACTAATAATATAGGAAACAGCAGACACTTGTACACAATCGATGAAATGAATGTACAAAAACATTTGCAATTTGATCAAAGCAACAAGAAATGTTCTTATGATGAGCACAAATGACAAAATGATGTGGAGGCTGAACAAGTAGTTTTGAGAATTTCATTTCTGATCTGAGAAACGCAACAAAGCAACTGAGAAAAACTGTATCACTGAGCTACCAGTTTATCGTTTTAGACAGTTTAAATGTTATATATTAATGCAATGAATATTACTGATATATTGAGATTAATATATTGGCTTTGTTTGTTTGTTTATTGCACATTTTTGATTCAGTGACCTGAAAGAAATTACATGCCGGTTTATATCCTTTCTTAATTATTGTATTTTTGAGAAATAAAATTAGGTACTTCATGCTGTTATTTCCATTTTATTGACTTTTACAGCCTGCTGGGTCTTTATGTGTTATATTATATTTTATTCTGCCTGTGCCAATTTCCCACTCTTGTTTCAGTCACAGTTGTTTTCTATAGCTAGCTATCTAGTAGATAGATAGATAAATAGATAGATAGATAGATAGATAGATAGATAGATAGATAGATAGATAGAACTTCATCATTGCAAAGTACGAAATACAAATTGTAGCATTGTGCAAACTGAATAAATGCAGATAAATATGTAAATATATGTACTGCAAATATATATATATATATATATATATATATATATATATATATAAATAAATAAAATAAAAAATATATTGTATCAAGGTATGTGTTAGAAGCAGAGGAGGTGGTAGCTCATTGGTTAAGGGATTGGACTTTGAATCGGAAGGTCACAGGTTCAAGCTGCACTTCTGTGGCCCTTGATCAAGGCTCTTTTGTTAACTGAGCTCTGTTCAGTTGTAAGTTGCTCTGGATACGGGTGTCTGCCAAATGCCATAAATGTAAATGTAAGCAGGAAAATTGGGCAAGCATAAGGATTTGATGGCCAAATTGTGATGGCTAGACGAGTGGGTCAGAGCATCTCCAAAACTACAGATCTTGTGGGGGTGTTCCTGGTCTGCAGTGGTCAGTATCTATCAAGGAACTAAATCCAAGGAACAGTGAACAGGGTCAGGACCAAGGTTCACTGATGCACTTGGGGAGCAAAGGCTGGCCCGTGCGGCCCGATCCAACAGATCTACTGTAGCGAAAAATGATATGCTGTTCATTCTCGACGGGTCAGGACTGTCTTGGCAGCAAAAGGGGGACTAACACAATATTAGGCAGGTGGTCATAATGTTTAAACGATGCCCATAAATGTATGCTGGATCGGTGCATGTGGAGACATATGGTATGTATAAATATGGAATATGAGATATGTACCCTGTAGACAGTGTATAAACAGAAAAGATATAGAAAATAATCTGGGAATAAATTAAGCTTGCACTGATTTATCATTGAGCTGAGTTACATTTTCATTATGTGCAATAGATAAATTAGTAATTAATTAATATAATGGCTGTAATAGTAGTAGTGATATAAAATGCACGGTTTTGTGTAGGCCATGTTTCAACTCCGTGAGAACTTCATTTCCCAGGAACACTGGGTTTTTTTTTTATCCCGATTCAAATGGAGGCGAGGCCAAAAAAAAAAAAAAAAAAAAAGTTTGGGAAAGAATCCGTGGAATTCATTTCCTGTGGAAGTCCGTGGAAGTTGCGCAGCGATGCGGGCGCTGTGTCTCAGGATGAGAAGTAACTGAGAAGTAACTGAGCAGCTTTTATTTGTGCATTATTATTTTTTTTTTTTATTTCTATTATTGTCATCATCATTTCAGAGCGGAATAAACCTCCGGGAATGGCTGAACCCTTACTGAAGCGGACTTTGTCCAAACTCCGGGGTAAAGACAGATCCCGTCGCAAAACGGACCCACGACTTAACGGTACCTTCACATTTTAACACTAAAATCCTTCATTATTATCCTGTTTACCATCTGGTTTGCTTGTTGTTTGCGTAGAGCCTGGAGAAATCCTGCAGTCACATGCGCCTGAAACAGGCTGGATGTTTGCTTTTGTGAAGATAAACTCATGTAAGGATGCTGGAGAAAGTTGGGTTTTGATCCTGATTGGAATGAGATGCATAAACTTTTCTGAGCAGCACTGGGTTTCTTCTCAGTAGTGAGGTGTAGTGGATTTGTTTGGTTGACACACAGTTCTAGAACTTCAGAAATTAGGATTTGTTAAACTTCTTGATGATCTCCGATCTTCTGATCACAGCCTGGCTGAAGAGTGTGTCTGGTGTCCTTCTGCATGTCTGATTGCATTTCATGCATCTGATTTCCCAATCATTGTCCTAAAAAAAAAAAAAATAAATAAATAAAAATTTATTGTAATATAAGAAAATGCACAGAAATATTTTTAATAGGAACATACAAGTCCAGAGTGTGTTCAATGGAGTTAAAAAAAAATTATAAAAAAATATATACATCTAAATATAGGATAAAACAGGGGAAGGCAACGTATATAATGAGTTGATCTGGACTAAAAGGTGAAATAGTAAACCATGGATTCATAATCTGATTTTGAGCAATTTGGTCAGAGTTGTTTCTGCGTTTGCTCTGGGTTGTTGACCCCACAGTGTGTGTGTGTGTGTGTACACTGCCTGGTGATCCTGGAGAGTTCAGCTATGAGCCTCTATGCATGCACAGTCAGCCTCGTTCATTGTGGTGCTTCTGTGTCGCTTGGCTCAAACTGCTCATGATTTGCACGATAAGGTTTTGAGGTCTGGGTTTTCCATAACCACATGATGTGAATGCTCAGAAAACAATCATGTTGTGGTTTTTAGGATGTGTAGGTCCTTGAGACAAGAGAGTGGGTGTAGAAACCTTGGTGTAGAGTAACATGAAGGAGGGAGTTGAATAAAGTGTTTGTTAGAGCAGCATCGTCACCAAACTTCCCCGGACCCCTGACACACACAAAACCATTGTTGAACTGTATTGATGTGTCAGGTGAGCTTACGCCATATGGTGATCCAGCTGTAGGAATAAAGGTTGGCTTGATAACCTGCAATTAACTCCTACACTGACACTAAACCTACCTCTTCAGGAGTAAATTTATCTGGTCTGATGTCACTGTGGATCTATTTGTTTTAACACCCGCTTATTTGGTGGTGTTTCTATTTCAGCTCAATAACTGCGTCACAAGCTTTCTTCTGGAAGAGCTAAATTTGATCAGTGAATTACAAACTCAATGATATGATACCTCATAAAGGTAAAGGAATTGATTGCAAATAAATTTTTTTTTAATTATGACTAAAACGAAGGGATATTTGAATTCAGGGCATGTTTCTGGTCAATCAGGCATTCCGACAAGGCACTAGTCAATTAAATACAGTATTTAGGAAGCACAATATATATTATACTTATATAATTTATATATTTACATAATTTTTATTTGCCTGGCAGGCACAATAGCGTGATCAGAAAGACTGTTTGCCCAAAGCGAGGCTCAGCCATTGCAGTCAAGTTGTGCTGGCCTTCACAAATTTCCCAAATGTGGGACTCTTGACAGCATAATTACTTATAGTGGGGGATTTCTCATGTGAATTTCCATCTTGAATGAATGAGTATATATATATATATATATATATACTTGTTTAATTCTGTTCAGCCGACAAGATAAGCATTCTTTAAACGTCTATGACTTGTGATATGAGTTAAAAGGTTAGACTGATATGATGGGGAAATATTGACACATGACTTGCTGATAGTTTGTGAGTCAAATTAAGTAGATTATCTCTCTCTCTCTCTCTCTCTCTCTCTCTCTCTCTCTCTCTCTCTCTCACTTGTGATGTCTAAAATAGGGAAAGTAGTTATTGGCTGTTCTACATTAGTGTGTGTGTGTGTGTGTGTGTGTGTGTGTGTGTGTGTGTATAAACACCATGCCACTTTGGTTCCTAGTGTGACTGTGTGCTAGAGTGTTTGTCGTCATTTCTGATGACGCGGCGTGAGGTATGTGGTTGGGAAACAGGCGAGAGAGGTTTTGTGTGTGTGAGTGTGTGAGAGAGAGAGAGAGAGAGAGAGAGAGAGAGAGAGAGAGAGAGAGAGAGAGAG
>JAAIIK010000113.1:181225-197319 GCA_014706435.1 Silurus glanis
CTAACACCCTTGTGGCTGAATGAACACAAATCTCCACAAGCACACTCATAAAGCTAGTGGAACATCTTCCCAGAAGAGTGGAAGTTATTGTAACAGAAAATGGGATGTTAATGTGGAATGTGAAGCTGTAGCAAACCTGTTAAACACCTTTCGGATGAAATAGAATGCTGACTGCATCCTAAGCCTCTTCACCTCACCTACATCAGCATACTCCAAAATCTAGAGGAACATCTTTCCTTTAAGACTGGAGAATATTTTAATGGCAAAATAGGGACTAAATTATGGAATTGGATGTTTAGAAAGCACAAACAATACTTGGTCAGGTGTCCACAAACTTTTGTCCAATAGTGTAATTCTCATATAGTGTGATAATCTAGAATACTGTAGAAGTGTTTGAGACACTGCTTTGGAGAACTTGCTGGACCTTCAGCCTAATGAAACCTAATGAAAGACTTTATTCGCTATGAAACCAGGCTTCCTCCAGCTCTGCATCCTGTCACTGTGATGATGATGATTAGCCTATTTATATTCCCAATCCCCTGTTCTTTTTTTACCTCTTCCTCTTCCTGGACTTCCTGACAGCAACCTTTGCTGAACTCTTCATGTTGTTCTATGACCCATGAAGAAGACACAGTATTACAAATACTAAAAAAAAATACCAAAAGTGTAACATCATTAGAATTGGTACTAATGAAGCTGCTGTCGGTCACAAAGCAGTTCTTCTGGAGCAAATTTCACACATTACTGTACATAATTATGAGAGGGCAGAGGGATTATTTGACAGTGTGTAATTAAGGAGAATATGCTTACAAATGTGTCGTACAGATGTGTGTGTGCATGTGTTTTGACTGTCGTGGTAAAAACAAAAAGAGACACGGAGAATCCGTCTGTCAGCATTTAACCAGTAAATGATGAGCCTAATCTGTTCTAAGTGTCTTATTTACTGTCTGCTCTGCAGCTTGATAACACAACTCCTCCAAATAAACAAGGCAGGACAGTTCAAAGTGGGACATGCAGATGTTTACAGTGAAGTTTCCCTCACTGTGTGTGTGAGAGATGTGAGGATGCATGGACATTTAATTCTCTATCTGATCTGCAGAGAGACATTAAGAGAGACATTTACATTTATGGCATTTGGTAGACTCCCTTATCCAGCGCAACTTTATACATTACATTATATCACATGCATACAACTGAGCAGGAATTGGGGTTAAGGGCCTTATTCAGGATCCCAAGAATGGTGGCTTGGTGCGCAGAACTCACGACCTTCGGATCCAAAGTCCAATGCCTTAACCTCTAAGCTACCACCTCCAGACAGTGAGGGAGACAGTCACACTGGGACACTTGAAATCTAGACTACTGTCAATATCTCTGTCAAATCCATATTATATATATATATATATATATATATATATATATATATATTAGGGCTGAAACGATTCTTTGAGTAACTCGAGTAATTAGAATACAAAAAATGATTTTGCCTCGATGCTTCGCTTAGTCCAGTATCTACCAACTAAATTCTGGAGTGCTCTGGACAGTGAACACAGAAGACGTTGCAGAATGAAAAATGTAGGAACGGGGAGAAAACCACAAGGGCCGAGGAGAAGATTTATATGGAAGCCCATTTCCGCCACATAAAAAAAAAAAGTTTGCCTAGTTTTCTCGCAATTCTGATCCAATTGTGCAGCGTCACCCCCTCTGTAGTGCAAGGAAGCTTTACACATTGAAAGTAAAATGGGCTACAATCATTATCAGTATATCAGTATCGCATGGTATCAAACTAAGCCTCCGATCCCTGGAGAGAACTTTGTCTAATAACCAGCTCTGGAGGAGACGGAACAAGCAAAAGAAGCAGATGAGCCTCGCTTATACACTAACAGCTTCAAACTTCAGGCCCACAACATGGTTACCTGTGGATGCACCAGAAATGTTGGATGTTTACAAGAAATAGTCAGAATTGCTAGAAAGAAAACGTCTGAATTACAAGAAATAAACTCAGAATTAGGCAAAAATATATATATATATAAATTATTTGTGGCAGAAATGGGCTTCCATTGATTCAGGCCACAGAAAACGATGGAAATTTCAAAAGTTTGGGATCATTTCAAACTAAAACTGAAATTTTTATACTTTTATATTTTTATTTATGAGTTTTTTTTATTTATATATTTGCATTTGCATGTTAATGTAATATGGCAATAAAATGCACTAAATGCGTTTAGTTTTCACAAATATTCTTGTGTGCAATTTCAGCAATAAAATGTAATTTTTTCTAAAAAAAAAGAGAAATATTTTTTTATTATACTTATATATATTTATATTTGATATATTTATTTACAAAGGGTTGAGTAAAATAGAATGAAGGGGATAGAAGGATAGTAGTGGAGGAAAATGAGCAGTGTGTGTGAGGTGTGGAAGTGCATGAGAGAGGATGGCTGGATTGCAGGTGAATGATCTAGCGTTAGAGAGGGTAAGAGTCAGAGAAAAGGGATCAAGAGAGAATGAGTCACTGAAAAAGAAGGGATGAAGTAATAGAGACAGTTAGTGAGTGAAGAAAAAGATCATGAGTGGAATAAAGCTTGTGATGAATAAAGTGAGCAGCAGAATGAAAGTGGGAAAAGTTTGCAATAAAAGACTGAAACTGAGGCAGAGTTTTCACTAATGACTTATAGGGAAATTCTTGCTATTTTACAGACATGCACACACACACACACACACACACACACACACACACACACACACACACACACACACACACACACAGTCTTTCCAGAGCATTGCATTATGGGTGAAGTCATGGGTACTGTGGGGAAAGGAGACCACAGTTTACTCTGCTCTGGTTTCAGAGAGACGTATTTGGCTGCCATCCGCTGCAGATTTAAGGCAGTAATTGATGATATGTTGTACCATATATATTTTATTAAACACAAAACATTGCATCATAAGATTTCAGAATATTGTCCTGTTCGGGAGCTACTGACTCGCTGCAGTCATGTGATCGATGAGTGTTTTAATGACCTACAGTAGCTGAGCTAATGCAATCTGTTAGGGAGTTTATATTGTGGTACATTTAAATGGAAATCTTTGCTTATGACATGAAAAAACAAACCCATACAATCATTTAGGTGGGTAAATGTACTTGATACAGTTGATAAGCAAACAATAATCACTAATTAATAAACAAATGGTTGACACTAAACATTGGAAAGACAGAAATTTCCAGAATAGTTGGTAGGTTTTCCCCCTTTTAATACAGGTAAGGTGCTAGTGTCTGTGCCTGATCTGGAAGCATTTTGCAGCTGGTAAATCCTGTCAGTTCCGAAACACAACAGTGGCTTGAGGCGTTGTTTCATCCAAGCTGCTCTTCTGTTAACAACAAATGTTTTTATTACAGCCATTAAAAAGACTTGAACATTGCAGAGTGGTTTATTGGTTAGTGTTGAAAAAAAATATTCATGGATCCAAGTCCAGTGCACAAAAACGTGAAATTTTATCTGAACAGGCAACAAAAGCTCTCTCTTGCTTGCTTTCTTAATTCAATTACGGTCCAATGACAAAAGTAAAAATCATTATAACTCAAAACCTGTCTGTTTTCAACAGAACTATGTGCAGAACATGGTGTTAATTTATATAGACAAAAAATACTGGGATGCACAGGATGTCTTTTGATGCGGTCACTTTTCCCTTCACTTGAACTAGAAGACCCAGACCTGTTCCCACATTATAATACCCCTGTGCACAAAGCCAGCTTTATGAAGATATGGTTTCCATTGGAGTAGAAGTGGAAGATCTTGAGTGGCCTGCTATAGATCTCTGATCTAAACCCTGTTAAACACCTTTGGGATGAATGTGAATGCTGACTGCACCCTAGGTCTGTCTGCTTACCTCACCTACATCAGTACCTGACTTTACTGACACCCTTGTTGTTGAATGAGCACAACTCTCCACAAGCTCACACAAAAATCTAGTCGAACACCTCCACTCTTCTGGGGAGATGTTCGACTAGATTTTTGTGTGAGCTTGTGGAGAGTTGTGCTTAACTAGCTTAACTAGCTAGCTCTGAAGAACTAGCTAGCAGTTCTTCAGAGCTTAGCCTATTTAAAAAAATGTAGTCAATGCTAGGTTGAGGCAGACATAGATAATGATGTACTATCATGCTTATTGTAAACATTTGAACAATTATTGTGATTTATTTCAAAACATGGAAAATAATGAAGAGAGATGGAATAAATGGCTCTGTTTATTTGGAAAATGACTGGAGTGATAATTATTTTTGATTTGCAGCAAAGGGGTTTAGAACACTGCTGCTTTCTCACAGGATGTCTCAAATTATGTGTGTGTGCGAGTGTGTGTGTGTGTGTGTGTGTGTGTGTGTGTGTGTGTGTGTTTGGGTAAGGGTGGGGGCGTTAGGGCTGGTATTTTTTTGGGGAAAACACTTAACGGGTTGTTCGAAGCATGCATTCTCAGCAAACTTTTCCACCATGTCTTTGACTCACTGCCGAACATGGCACGACAGAGCTGGAATTAAGTAAGAGCTTTCAGTTCAGGGAAACACACGCTCGCACCTCCTACATGTCACAAAAATCCATGTGAGTACAAACTTTGGCAAAAAAAAAAAAACACGATCAGTTAAGTGATGTGTGATTAGACCATTTTAGTAAGGTGATGTGATGATCAAATTTCCATGTTGTGCCACTCAGATAGTTGCAGTTTATCTTTCATGGCTTTCATCAAGCTCTCAACCTCTGAACAGAATTATGGGATTTCCTTTTCCAGGAATGACACGTGCAGTACACTCTAACTCGGCCAATTAAGGAATCTCAAAGGACAGTCTTTACTCGGTCCAGAAGTGCTCCCTAACTAGACAGCCAGTTTTAAATAGAACACAGCCCTGTGTCTAAGATAAAGATTTTGTAATAGCTGTGGTAGTCCATTTACTTGTTTCTGCATTCTTTCACTTCTTAATTTAGTTGAACCAAGCTTCAGATTTCTGTTCACTTCTGAAAGTAGTAGAGCCTTACTATCCTATGACATGGTGCCCAAGGTGTTCTGTGGTGCTTTTCTGCTCAGCATTGTTGTCAAGAGTGATTATGTGAGTTATTGTTTACTGCCTGTGAGCTTGAACAAAAACTGACCATTTTCTTAGACCTCTTTCATCAACGAAGCATTTCTGCCTGAAGAACTGGTGCTCACTGGATTTTTTTTTGTTTGTTTGTTTTTTTTTTTTGTACTATTCTTTTTTAAACTATGGAAAATCCCAGAAGAGCAGCAATTTTTGAACAACTCAAACCATACGAACCATGCCAATGTTTAATCACATTATCAGTCCCCAAAACCTCCCCATTCTCACAAGCTCTGGACTTGTATCTGTATGATTTTGCCACCGTGTTGCTACCTGGATGAAAAATGTCATAAGTGTGCGTAGAACTGAAAAAAGTAAATAGTGAGTCTAGGTTTCAATTGATGTGTTAGTTCTAATATGGTGGTGTTTCTATAGTAAAAGCCCATAGATGGGTACTTGTATGTTATAAATTCTGAGCTAAAAATAAATATATATATATATATTTTTTTTTAAACAATGTAAACTGCTTTCTGTGATAAGATTATTATTTAACATTTGGATAATGTTTATATTGTCATCCCTTTTTTAAACCTTATTTTACCCTCAAAATGACTTCAGGACATAACTTTTTTTTTGAAAAAAAAGTGTATAACACTGGTTCTCTCTTTATCATGGCACCTGTTAGTAGGTGGGATTTATTAGGCAGCAAGTGAACATTTTGTCATTAAATTTGATGTGTTAGAAGCAGGAAAAATGGGTAAGGATTTGAGCGAGTTTGAAAAGGTCCAAATTGTCTAGTCAGTTGTCTAGACAACTGGGTCAGAGCATCTCCAAAACTCCAGCTCTTGTGGGATGTTCCTGGTCTGCAGTGGTCATTATCTATCAAAAGTGGTCCAAGGAAGGAACAGTGGTGAACTGGCGACAGGGTCACGGACAGCCAAGGCTCACTGATGCACGTGTGGAGCGAAGGCTGGCCCGTTTGGTCTGATCCAACAGACGAGCTACTGTAGCTCAAATTGCTGAGGAAGGGGTCAGGACTGTTTTGGCCACAAAAGGGGAACCAACACAAAATAGGGCAGGTGGTCATAATGTTATGTCTGATGGGTGGCCATAAAGTTATGCCTTGTGTATAAGCACTCCTTGTAATGAAGCTAAACGATAATGCATTTCTGTCCAATTATGATCAGCAATTTGAATAACCGATCGAAAATTTCTGAATAAGTGATAATAGGTAGCACTATTTTTGCAAAGCATATATAAGATTTGAGTTAATATACTTAAATGTAAAGAAAATATACAAAGAAAAACATTTTGTCTGGTCGGTCCTTCCATCAAACCTGAGGAGGCAAATGAATGATAGGGACATTGTTGTTTAACATTTTTCACTTCACTTCTGTATATTGAGCATGCACAATACCGTCGTTGAGTTCAGAGCAGTACCTCTCCGTTCCACTTTGTACTCAGTGTTTTGTGGGTGTGGGTGTGGGTTGTATGGGATGTAAGAGTGGAGTATGTGTGTGTGTACAGTATTAATTCAGCAGTGTTATAATAGAGTGTGAAGCTGTAGTGAGATCTGCATTCCTGCTCTCATTATGTTTAAAGACAAGATATTGGCCTGATGAATTACTGTGTGTGAGTGTGAGTGTGTGTGTGTGTGTGTAAGGTGTGGGTGTTTCTCTCAGCATCCGTTCTGTAAGCGGGAACCTGAATCTGTGTTTGTGTGTGTGTGTGTGTGTGTGTGTGTGTGTGTGTATTTTTGGGCATGGAAATGAATAGTGAATGGGGTTAACTGTGTGCGTGTGCGTGTGCGTGTGTGTGTGTGTGTGTGTGTGTGTGTGTGTGTGTGTAAAGCTATAAGGGAGGCTGCTCTAACAGACTGGTCATTGATGAGTGCTGGATTGCACAACAGCTGCTTGTTTAGTATTATGATGATGATGATGGTGTGTGTGTGTGTGTGTATGTACGTGCGCCTTTTTCCCCTCTGTCCCTCCCATAGCCATCTTTTTTCTTTTTTTAGCTTTTTTTGTCTGTCACTTTCTTTCCTTCTGTCCCCATTCAGCCTCTTTTCTGTTGTGTCCCTAATGGTTTCCTTCTTCTCCTACATTCTCATTGATTCTTCTGTTTTTGACAGTTTTTTTCAGTACTTTCTCCTTCTCATTTCCCTGCAAAAAACTTTTACATTTCAAGTGAAGAATTGCTTTTTACACTATATGCAAATAATCTGTGGGAACCTGACCAATTGCTTTTCTAATAACCTCCACTCTTCTGAGGAGATGTTCCACTAGATTTTGAAGTGTGTTTGTGGAGATGTGTACTCATTCAGCCACAAGGGTGTTAGTACAGGTACTGATGTAGAAGAGGTGAGGAGGACCGGGGTGCAGTCAGTGTTCCAATTCATCCCAAAGGGTTCAATTTGGTTGAGGTCAGAGCAATATGGCAGGTCAGTCAAGATCTTCCACTACAACCCATGGAAAATATATCTTAATGGACCTGGCTTTGTGCACAGGGGTATTATCAAGCTAGAACAGGTTTGGATCTCCAAGTTCCAATGAAGGAAACATTTAAAATATATCCTCTACAGTTGTGTGCCTCTGACTTAGTGGTAACAGACGGGGAAAGAACCACATATACTGTGGCTAGGAAAGTCAGATGCCCCAATACTTTTTACTATATAATGTATGTTGAAACATGAGAAGCGAAGAGAATTGAGGGTTGGTGTAACTTAAAAAAAATAAATAAAAAAAAGAATTGAATTAACAGTGTCATATTTGCCCTATTCTTTGGAGATTATGGGTCTTTTTTATTGATGCAACAACCATCCTTTGTTAGTAGTCTAAGAGAGAATGAATTGTCTGTTCGGTCTGAGTGGGAAAAACGATGTCCATGTCGGTCAGAGCAAAACAAACCAACCGTGTGCACCTGTGACTCATGTATGCACGTTAATATAAGAGGTTTGTGCGTTCAGCTGCTGTGCTAAATGGCATGAGAAGCGATTTGAAATGATGCGATAGTTCGCTTTACTTGTTTTAGAGGAAGCACGTGTTAACGTTCATCGCTCCAGCTGCTTGCTTTCATGTGTGCTTGGACCAGCCATCATCTAACCGATATCTGGTTAGCAGTTGTCCTTTTCTCTTAATAAGTTAAAGGTGGTAGGACAAACTGTAACGAAACAACAGGGTTCCATCAGATATTGTACACCTGTGTAATGATATAGTGGTCATAAAATAGCTACATGATGTGTTGGGTTTTGTTTAAATCTGATATTTTATCTATACATCTATATTTGATGACGCTCAGATAAATGTCATTACACACACTCATGACTTAAAGCACGTCCTTACTGACATGTTCACACAGACATATTACCATAGGTCAAGGAACCGAATAAGATATCCTCGCAGTCATGGTGATCTGTTACTGTAAGCTGAAAGAAAGATAGTAGAGGGTAGAAACTTCCAGATGTGCAGGATGTGAGAGTGAAGAGGAAGGGGGAGAGCTGGAGCAAGAGAGAGAAGGGGAAATAAGGAGAGGGACAAAAAAACCTCTTTATGACTATGCTTAGTCTTCTCCCCTCTTTCTCTTTCCTCGTCTCTTTTGTGCCACAGTTCATGATCTGAAATTCATGTTAGAAAAGTTATTTTTGGAGTGGAATGTGCCCCGATTAAATTATGTAAAGGCTAATGACTGTCTCAGGCACCACATGGATTAACCATTAAACTAAATCACTCTGAGTTTGGTGACTTCGGCTTAGCGTTGTCACAAAGAGCCATTCTTTATAAAGTGAGTCACTCTGCTCTGCTCAAACAAAATACCTGAGTGCCAAATATGGTCTAATAGATGGTCTAATAGACAATCCACTTCCTCTCTCTCATTCTCATTCTCTTTATCTTAGATGGACCAAAGAAGGCCGAGCTCATCCACAGCTCATCATCGTCCTCAGTGACTGAGGTGGAAGTAGAATTCACAAGACACACACAGATCACAGTGTCCAAAAAACAGAACTGGGCCAAACTCTCATCCATCTCTCGGGATGTGGACCAGCTCCCAAGTCTGAACTCGGTGTCTCAAGTGCGGGAAAGCTGTTCCAGCAAGGTCCAGGCTTCCAAACAGGCCTCTATTAAGGAGAATGGGTTTGAGGGGAGATGGAAGGATGGAACCTACCCCAGAGCTTGCCAGAAGGCTGACATGGCTGACTGCGCTGACATGGCAGATACAGGTCTTCCAGAGTTAGTGACACCTCCAGTCACAGAGTACTGCACCTCCTTGGGTATGAGTAAGCTTTCTGGACAGGGAGTCTACCTTCAGCACCTGGAGAGGAGTAGTCGTGCTTGGGTGCTGTCCTCAGGAAAGGCCCAGGCTCCGGATGAGGCCTACACAGCTTGCTTTACAGAGCGAAGGCATGTGACTGAAAGTGAGAGCAACATTTGGTACAACCCAATCCCAGAGGAAGAGGACAGCCGGGTCAGTGGAGAGAAGTTGAAGGAGAAAGATATAGTCGAAGATCCATGGAGATGGAGAGAGATAGAGAGGGCGCCAGAGGAGTTCAGAGGTGAGATATCAAATGGAGTCCAAAAGTGTGAGGTTTTTGGAGGAAAAAGTTGAGCATTGAACTTCAGAGTGCGCATTGACATTGATGGGTTTCCGATCCATTGGTTCAGGTTGCCCTTTAAAATGTAAAAATATAAAATATATATATTGAAATGCCCATGTGTAGTTTCATAGTGATGTCACCCAGTTTGTGTGTCGTTACCGAATTATGGTCTGCTGGTTCCCCTGTGGGCTTCTATTAACTTTATGTATTTTTTCTCAGGGTTTCACAATCAGATTTACTAGTCACTGTGCACAGCGTAACAGGAAATGATTTGCATTCCATGCCTTTTAGTGGTCTGTGGGAGATGTTTACTGTACACCTCCTCGTTCCTCTATGAAATTCATATTTCTTTCATTCGATCAGATGAATGGTTCATAATGAGAGTTCAACATGATTCGAGTTCAACATAAAAAAACGGATATATATGTTTTGCCTTTAAGTTTTGTAATGTTATAATACATTCTGATGTTTTAAACTATTCCCACTTTAAACAATAACCTCTTCTTCTAGGTAATTTATTTTATATAAATACTTTTATGAGACGGTAGATGAGGGAAATTAGGTCATATGCAGTAATTATTGGCACCCTAAACAAGAACAGGCCAAATGAATAAGACTTTTCACTCTAATTGTAAAAAAATGCTAAATGCGAGTGAGTGACAAATTAAAGGGAAAAAAAACAACAAAGTGCACAATGAGCTACTTGAACAGCTTTAGTGCATCATGGAATTTATAGTACACACCTCTTGAACTGTACTGAAACTGATGTTCTTCTCAATTAGGTTGAGATCTCATGACTGGAAGGGTCATAGCATATGATATTTGTAGCTATTTAGTAAGATACATTTAAGGCTTACATACTTATTAATGCAAACAGTCATCAGTCTATTAGAAAAATATATACTATCTAAAAATATTTATTATCAGCCTTCCCAGTAGAAATGTTTGTCTCCAGATGTAAACCTTTTTGAACCTTGAATAGGCTTATACACATAAATATCGTATCAAACTATGCAAATGTAAACACAAACATCTTTAATATTCTCTCGGTTAATTTTTTTCACAGATGTTCTTCAGCAGTCTTGTCACCCCGACGCTCCATATCTGTGCAGCAGCAACAGAGGTGCTAGTTGTGCCAGTGACGGTGCTAGCAGGGCTGCTAGCGGTCCAGGGGGCCCTTCTGGAAGCCCTGGAGCTCAAGTGAAAAGCTTAGGAGGAAACCCAAGCAACAGCAGCAGCATGATGGATAAGATTAAATCTCCTGGCACAGTACGGCGTCTCTCTATGAAGATGCGCAAGCTCCCAGAACTGCGTCGTAAGCTCAGTCTGCGCTCGTCACGTAACCAACGGCACGTT
Organism: Silurus glanis; assembly: GCA_014706435.1. Taxonomy (NCBI): domain Eukaryota; kingdom Metazoa; phylum Chordata; class Actinopteri; order Siluriformes; family Siluridae; genus Silurus; species Silurus glanis. The sequence goes on from JAAIIK010000113.1 coordinate 192,238, forward strand.
CAAGGGCAAGGGGGTGGCGGTGATGTGCAAGGGGGTGCTGACGAGGTGTCACCACCTAACACGTGTAAAGAATCTTCCAACAACGTCATCAGCAGGTACCATCTGGACACCAGCGCTCCTGCCAGACCGAGGCGTCGATCTTCGCGCATGCGTTCTGCTAGCAAAGGTGGTTACCTTAGCGACGGCGACTCTCCAGAGCTTCTGCCCAAGCAGGATTCGAGTCAGGGTTTAACTGGCGGGTCTCAGGGATCAGGTCAAGAGACACAGGAGTCGCCACAAGCTCCTCCACACTGCAGATGGCAGGATACAGTCGGGTCATTCCGGCCTTACTCTCTAGCAGAGCAACCGAGGTGTGCCCAGAGAGTGTCAGGCCTCCTCACGGTGCATCTGCTTGGAGTCTCTGATCTCGTGCGATCTCGCACCTCTAAAGACGTCTTCTGTGCCATCCAGGTGGACGGAGTGACACGAGCTCGCACCGCTTTGCTCACATGTCAGGAGACGTCACTCTCGTTAAACCACACCTTCAACCTGGAGCTGGAGCGAGCACGCATGCTGAAGCTAATTGTACTCACACCAAATGCTAATGCCGTGGAAGGATCCACATGCCCGAGTGGTCAAGCACGCAACCGGGTATGCTGCCTCGGTGCTGTAGCAATTCCTCATTTGTTTAAAGGTGAGATATTTGTGACTGCATATTTTATATCCATTCATTTAATTGATTAGATATTAATGGTAATGGCCTCAGTATTCTCAATGCATAGTCAGAAGGCTCGTCATCTAACGTGTTCGTGTGCGAAGTTTCCTCACGTTCTAAATTTGCGCCACGGTTACATCATGTTTGTAAAAGCCGAACGTCGTCTGGCATGACGTAAGCTGAGGCCTTAATGGTGCCTTTTTGTCATAATAGAATTATGATAATTATTAGTTGGTGTCATATAAATACCATTCCTTTAAACTCAAAATGACTAGTCAGGATTTTCCGATCCAACATGATTTCAGGGATGAAGTGAATGAGTGAAATAAAGGAACATGATCAGACTGAGTCCTGAATAAGACTCTTGATTTTAAATAATTAAATTAAACGGCTACATATACACTATTCAGACAAAGGTTTGTGACTAAGCGATGCCTGTGTGCTTTATGAACATCCCATTTCACATTTAGTCCATATTTCCTGTCATAATAATTTCCATTCTTCTGGGAAGATGTTCCACTAAATTTTGGAGTGTGCTTGTGGAGATTTTTGTTCATTCAGCCTCAGGGGTGGTACTGGGGTGGTCAGGTACTGATGTAGGGGAACTGACCAATGTGAACCCCTGTAAACTATATCTTTTATACATTTCATTGAATTGTGTGCTTCAAACATTTTGGTAACAGTTTGTGGAAGAACCACATAGTGCTGTAAAAGTCATGTATCCCAATACTTTTGCCCATATAGTGTATTTATTTATGATTGGAACCATATTTTATTTACATTTGATTTCTGTGTTCTATTTCTATTCGATTTTATGTCACAGAACAGTCAAATATGACAAATGACAATGACAAAAGAGTGTCAAATGTGACAAATGATCATTAAACTTTACATATAAAATGAGAATTTTGAATGTATGCCTACAATAATAGGATTTCTCAATTCCCTATTTCATGCATATGCTCCTACAGGTCACTGCAGTCTAGGAAATCTCTACAAAACTAAGCACTAAAACTACATTTACTTGTCTTCATTTGTCAGATGTGTTTATGCAAAGCAACTCGTGAGCGATGCCGCGTCAAAATCTGCGAGCTGTTAAAGCAAAATCCGATCCAAGAATAGAGCTGTTAAAGGTCTGATCCTTGTGCTGCACCACCCCCCAGTGAGCTGTAGTAAGCTGTAAACACAATTGCTGTCTTCATGCAATGATCTGAATCAAGTTAATCTGACTGCATGTTCCTGGTGAACTGTTTATATATTTACTCTAAACGCAGCAACATGTTATATGTCTGTTTGCGTCACATGAAATTTGAAGCAGATGTTAAGGAATGGGATTTAGTGTCCCCATTATGTAACATTTAATGTTATGTAGAGTGTGAGTATTGCCAGAGCCTGCTTTGTTTGATATTAGCCAGCATTAATCATCTCAGAAAAGCCTTAATGTCTGAGGATTAAGACATAAGGAACATGCACTTAATAGGAGGAGTGACATATCAAATAAACAAAAATTCTATTTAGGTATTTAGTTTGTATTAATTTCACTCTACTATTATGCGTGTGAAGTGTCAGCTGGTATGTAACCATAATCGTGCTCAACTCGGATTTATAGGGTGAAAGAGGAATTGACATTTTACTGGACCTCGTGTCTGTTAGTAAGTTTATGCTCCCTCGGTTTTGGCCCCCTTCTGCCCTTCTGCTTGTTTATCTTTGCCCCATTTCCCTCCCTCCAGCCTCCCGGACTCAGCAGCTGTGTGTGAAGCTGGAGCCGAGGGGTTTGCTGTATGTAAAGCTGACCCTGTTGGAGCAGTGGGAGGCGCCGACGCCCCGCCTTAGCGAGCTCCCGCCCCCGTCTGTGTTCGGAGTGGAGCTGCGCTGCCTGGTGGAGAAAGAGGCCTGCGTTCCCAAAGTGCCTCTTCTCATTCAGAAATGTGTGGCTGAGATTGAAAGGCGAGGACTCAAGGTAAAATTGAGCATATATTTGTTGGGATAAAAGTACACTGTGTCATAAAATCTCTTTACATAAAGTAAAGAAACAGTTTTTAGCAAAATGTTTTAAAAACATTTGTCATGTTTTTTTAGCGAGCCTTTAAGAAAGCCAAATCAATAACAAATCAAGAAAGAAGAAAATGCAAAACATAAAATTGCTTGTAGTTTTTTTATTAACGCAGTTTATTATTAAAATTTGTGAACATCAACAGTTTATATTTTTAATAAAATGCTTGCTTAATAGTATCCTTCTAATACCCCTGGCATTAGTGTGTATGTTTTCAAGGTAATGATAATAATGAAGTGCATTCAGAGGCGGAGACTAAACAAAACTTGTGGTCCACCACTTAATGTGTTTCTGAGGGAACTCAGATTCTAACTGTGGTCCGCACGTAAAAAGGATTGCGTTGAACCGAAAGGCCTGTACTGAAAAAATTTACTGTTACCCCCCCTAATAAACATTGTCCAGAGCTATGCATAGCATGAGATATTATATTTTGGAACTCGAATCTAAGTTGTGTTTAAGTGAACACATTTAAACAGGGAGTCCTGAAAGTGTCCATATATAGAGCAAAAATTGTAGTTATTATAATTTTTCAGAGAGTGTTTAAGAATGCCTTTGACAAAAGAAGAACATTTTGAAATCAGTATATGGCTGAATTGGGAAGCTGTTTCCAAACATTTTAACATCATGACGGTTATGCATACATCAGTGGGTGTTCGTGGACCAGTTCTCAGTTGGTTTGCGACACTTCCAGTATTTTAAAAATGTGTTAATAAGTTTGGCAACAGTCTTATGTGGGAGGTTTCCTAGTAACATCCATCACAACTTTGTGACCGCTTCCTGATTCAGCCTTAAAAAATATATATTAAAACACTATTTGGTAAAAAAAAAAAAAATTAAACACTATTTGTTAAAAAGTGTCATTTTGTGTCTATATGTGTCTATAAGTGTACGTTTGTGATGAAATAAAATTTGTATATATTTTAGAGTAGTCAATGTGTTTAAGCAGTATAGATTTACTGTTTTCTGAAAATAACTCCATATACAGCCATTATTGTCAAAACAGCTGGCAACAAAAGTGAGTACACCCTAAATGTGATAACAGCTGTATGTCGTGTAACTATGCAAAGTTTCACTCAGAACAGGCCTTGCAAGGGTCGATCAAAGAAGTTAAGTCCTCGTGCTGTGCGTCAGGTGCAGAAGCTGCTTTAGAAAAACAGATGCAGGAGTGCTGCAGCATTGCTTTAGAGGTTGCAGAGGCAGAAGGTCCGCTTGTCAGTGCTCAGACCATACACCACACAATGCAACAAGTAGGTTTGAGGCCTGTCCAAGAGCATGAATTACTGGAAGCATGTTCTGTGGTCTGATGAGAATAAGATAAACTTGTTTGGCTCAGATGTTGTCCAGCATGTGTAGTGACACCCTGGTGAGGAGAACCAAGAAAATTGTCTTGTCTACAGTCAAGCATGGTGGTGGTAGCGTCATGATCTGAGGCTGCATGAGTGCTGCTGGGAAGTTGTGGTTCATCAAGGGAAACATGGATTTTAATGTGTACTGTGAACATCTGAAGCAGAACATGATGCCCTCCCCTCAGAAACTGGGCCAAACGGCAGTTTTCCAACATAAAAACTACCCTAAACACACCGCCAAGATGACAACTGCCTTGCTATGGAAGCTGAAGGTGATGAAGTGACCAAGTATGTCTCCTGAACCCGGTTGAGAATCTTTGGGGCATCCTCAAGCGGAAGATGAAGAAGCACCATGTATCTAACATCCGGCAGCTTCGTGATGTCCTTATGGAGGAGTGGAAGAGGATCCCAGCAACAACCTGTGCAGCTCTGGTGAATTCAATGCTGAGGAGGATTAAGGCAGTGATAGATATAAATGATGCTTGAACAAAATATTGACACTTTTTTGATAATAATGGCTGTATTATTGCTTGTAAATTAGCTTTTTAAACATCCCATTCCATATTTAGTCCCCATTTGCTCTACTAGATTTTGGAGTTTTAGAGATTTTTGCTCATTCAGCAACAAGGGCATTTGTAAAGTCAGGTACTGATGTAGGGTGAGGAGGCCTGGGGTGCATTCAGCAAGTCCAACCCATGTAAACCATGTGTTCATTGAGTCAGCTTTGTGCACAAGAGCAATGTCATGCTGGAGCAGGTTTGGGTCTGCTAGTTCAAATGAAAGGAACATTTTCCGATACTACATCCAAAGACATCCTATAAAACTTTGTGCCTCCAAGCTTGTGGTAAACGTTTGGTAAAGAAGTAGGTGTCCAAGTACTTTTGTCCATATAGTGTATTATCCAGTTTGATTGTTTTGGAATAGGAAGCTTATAATGATTTAATGTGTGTGTGTGTGTGTGTGTGTGTGTGTGTGTGTGTGTGTGTGTG
>JAAIIK010000113.1:199165-215801 GCA_014706435.1 Silurus glanis
AAAAAAAAAAAAAAAAAAAAAAAAAAAAAAAGGAACCTGTAATAATTCAGGGGGGAAAAAAAAGAATTTGTACCACATCATAACTGCATTAATACGCAGAGATGATGTAGATGCTCGTACCTTGTTCGGGAGGCAGGTTTCAATTTGGAAAGAAGAAGAATAAAAGTAGATTACTGAGGTTACTTGTCAAACTTATAGTGCATAAAAGCATAAAAGTTTTGAACGATCGGGTATTATTAATGCGCTCGATGAAACATTGTTGTTTCTGTACGTAACCCCGTAGAACAGCATGAGCAGCAGTTCGAATTCTGTAGCTGTTTCCTGAAGAAAAATTTAATTTCTCTATAAATAAATTACAAGCCTGTATAAAAAAATTCTATGCAAATTGCTAGGGCTAAATCTGGATCTTCGCTTCACGAGTATTGATCGAAAGCAGCAGGAAAGCCTGTGCAGTACCTATTTATGCATGCCTCCTTTCCCCTGAAATAAATCTTCCAGTGTGACCTGCCAGCGGCGCTTGGGCCAAATATTGTGTAAAGTTTTCCACTGGGACATTCCGTAACTGGTCCAGTCTTAATGCTCGGGATGCTTTAGTCGTTCTATTCCTGAGCTCAGAAAAATCGCATTTTGTTATCGTGATGAGAGAATTTCTCGTGCCAAATGAAAACACTTCTTAATGTAAATTCGATTGAATTCAATTAATTTTTATTTGCGGAGCGCTTTTAACAATGGACATTGTCTCAAAGCAGCTTTACACAGATAATGCGGTAATAAAGAATTCATACGTTTGTTATTCGTTCAAATGCAGCCTACGAGCATGCATGAAGGCCTGGATTCGGGATCTGAAAGTTTTGATGCCTCTTTACCTCTGAGCTACTAGTCAGGTGTTTGGATTCGAGTCGTATTCAGTATTAAAGTATTAAAGGGGATTTTGAGTTCATTTCGAAGAATTCGTTTGAATTTTGCACAATTCACTTTGAGCTTGGCAGCACAGCAAAAAAGAAAGAATAAGCAAATGAAGGAGTATTGAGCCTTAAATATGAGGCACGGTGCGGATCAGCTAATCAGGACACACACATACACACACAACTTCAAGACCAAAGACACGTTTGATAGTTCTTTTGCACTTCTGTCTATTGCGTATATGGTTATATGATGCTGCTGCTTACTTGGTCATGTGCAGTACACGGTGTTGCCGTTGCTGGTGTAGCACTGTTTCTTTAACATTGAAGTACGGTACATGTTTATCCGACTGTGATTTTAGCTATTAAAAAAAAGTGAGCATGGAAAAATAAAGACATATGGAATTCAAAGGCCATTAAAGAGCAAGAATTTGCTCATCGTGCAAAAAAAAAAAAGAAAAAAGGAGAAAAAAAAAAGATGTAATCGTTATTATTCTATTTTTGTTCTATACAGTATTATTTTGTATTGCACATTTACAGCAAGCACTTATTTTTGTTTCTGTGTATTATGCATATGTGTACTAGTGTAAAAAAAACAAAACTCTTAAATTGGTACCTTTTAAGTACCCTGCAGTGTTAACCAAATACAAATAAAAGCACAGTATTATTGTTTTTCATGTCATAATGATTAAACCAGTGTTGTATTTAACATTTGGAACTGTGTCCTTTTGGTTTATACATCATATGTGAAATTCTCTGTGACTCTTTTTCCCCACTTAATCATCAGAAACGATTATATTTAATGATTTGACACTTCCAGGAACATGTCAGTGGGATTTGGATATGGTTTGAATGTCCTGCAGTCTCTAAATCTCAGGGCTGTTTAATATTTTAAAGATCTTTGTGTTTGGCATCTTGAACAACTGGAATACAGGACGTGTCAGCTGAAATTCTTCCTGAAGGTCAGTCTTCTGTGTTTTACATTGAATATAACCCACAATGTGTTGTGGGAACAAGGTTAGATCAGGTTTTTTTTTTATTTTTTATAAGAATAAATCTCATTGTGTTTTCAATAGAAATGTTTAATACATTTGTATAATATTCTTGTTAAAACCATGACATGATGAGGATACTGTGAAAGCTGAGGTGTAATGCGATGCTGGAATCAGATTGAAACTCAGAGTAGGTCTGGCATGTACCGGATTTTTATTTTTTATTAGTATTATTTTTTTCATCCTACTGCTATCTTTCAGAAACACTTAGGACAAAGGCATGAAAGGGAAAAATAAACCACAGATGTAGAAATACCAGCTCTGCCAGCATGCTGAACTCAAACAGTTCCTCAGAATCAGCTACATCATAAGTTTAGCTGGTTCTGTTTCACAACCTTTTAGTTTACATTTAAATGCATTAAAACCAGCTCAAGCTTAAACATTTTTTTTAGAATTTTATGCATTCTGCAGGGGTCTCGATCCAGAAAATCACATGCCACCTTATACACTTTGATTTCGATATGAAGACCTGCGATGTTGTATGGATTAGAAACAGTGACATTGAGTAAAAGACAGGAGGTGGAGCTGGAGGTAGCAGAGCTGAAGATGTTGAGGTTTTCGTTGGGAGTGACGAGGATGGACAGGATTAGAAACGAGTTTATTAGAGGGACAGCGCATGTAGGACGTTTTGGAGACAAAGCGAGGGAGGCGAGATTGAGATGGTTTGGACATGTGCAGAGGAGGGACATGGGGTATATCAGTAGAAGAATGCTGAGGATGGAGCTGCCTGGAAGGAGGAAAAGAGGAAGACCAAGAAGGAGGTTTATGGATGTGGTGAGGGAAGACATGCAGGTAGTTGGTGTGAAAGAGGCAGATGTAGAGGACAGGGGGAATGGAGACGGATGATCCGCTGTGGCGACCCCTAATGGGAGAAGCCGAAAGAAGAAGAAGAAGAAGATAGCATAAGGTTCAAAATAATGCAGACTCTGCAGTTCTAATAAAATAAACAGTATACTATTTTAATTTAGTACTTGGTAGATTGGCTTTTAATGCTCTAGGATTTCCACACCATATTTATGTAATGTAGTTACATTGTTCAGTTTGTCATTAAAATGTAATAGATTTGAAGTAAACAATTGAGGTGAAGTCAGTCCCTAGACATTTAGCCCAGGAACTGAGGAGATCTGAACTGGTCTGCAGTCTTCCTCATTACTCTCCTGCAGGGGAAAAAAGGAAGGAAGTGTTAAATAATCTCTCAGTTTCTGAAGAACGAGTGATTGTTTAATAGACCTATTCACGCTGGTTTACGTTTCTGAGAAAGGCTTGGTGCCTTCCTGCATCGAGTCGGCTGCAGAACCCTACAGGGAGGGGAAAAGTGAACGTAGTTTTTTACAAAGTGAAACCTTAATGTTTAAACCTTGCTTAACACAAGACAATTGTATAGGTTATTAAGTGTGCTGTATAATTTGCGTGTCTGTGTTCACCTCTGTTTTAAGTAGCCCTTGGAATTCTGGGTAACAGACGACTGGCGTGGTGTATTTTGTTCACTCTCTGCTTTTTCCTGTGGCATAAATGCAAGTTTGTCTTTGTACATTGTGTGTCGAGTCAAGAAGCTTTTATTGTCATTTCAACCATATATTGCTGACGTGGTACACAGTGAAATAAAACGACGTTCCTCCAGAACCCTGGTGCTCCATAAAATAACATAAAGCTACATAACAGAAAACACAGGGCTAAGGACTAGTAAGTGTCCTCGCCACATAAAGTGCGTGTGTGTGTTTTCTCACTGTGTCTCTTTCGGTCCTGTTGCAGTAATGCTATTCTGTCTCTCACAGGCCACACAAAAAGGATCTCATGCATTTCACACACAGAAGCATGCAGCTATAGAAACACACAGACATATAATAGCATGTGAAACGTGGTGGAATCACTGACTTACGTTTTTGATTTTAAAAAAAATCCATTTGCAACAAAATCACACAATTTGCGTTTCATTTTATGAGGTTAATATTGATGCTTCTGCTAGAGATGATGTATGCAGGTGGTGCAGCTGTGGCTGCAGTGAAAGGAAACCTCATTCTTTGCTGTGTGAGATACTTGTCTGTGATGCAGTGCTTTGTTATAACGAGTTTCTGTATATTATTAATATATCATAATTATGGTATTAAGAGGTGGATTGATTTAAGTAGAACACCACCCTGAGAGCCTAGGTGTAACTTTCATTTAAATTAATTTTTTTGCTTATAAGAAACATGTGTAACCTGTGCTCTGACTCTCTGCTGCAGTTTGAGATCCTGCATAGTGAAGGAAGCTCTCCTCTGGTGCGTATCTGCCTGAAAATATTGAATGACCTCCCTGGAGTCCTGCGTCACACACAAACACACAAGCAAATCATATACAGGTATAAACCTATGTGATTGTGTGCATATACTGTATAGTGGGTGTCTACCTGTATGGTTGTCTTCAGGTGTTTAATTTTCTCTGTTCGGGCTGCAGCGGTTAGACGACAGGCTGCCTTCTGCTGTTTCTGCAACTAAACGAGTTTGGTAAATAATTTTATGTTATCAGAAATGTGATACTTTTATCTATGCTATCTTATCAACAGCCACATTTCGTAACATGAACATTTCATCAATAGGCACCGATTCAATCAATATTTTGAAGTTAAGAATCTACCAATCTTACACGCCTCAAACACTTTCCTGGAAAACCAGTGTTACCGAGAGTACCATGTACGTTCATGAATTTAAAAGATCCTCCATATTCAATGCTCAGTAACACTTGCTTGTCCTGTGCTCCTCTGTCTAATTGATTGATTTTCTAATGAGCATGTTTTCTGAAGTATAAGATGTCTATTAAAAACCTATAGATGGGACCTGTTGTTGCTGTGTCCCTTGTTCCTGTGTTGTGGCTTTGGCTGAGACTTTCAGTCGCTCACATGGTCTTTCTAATACCTGGACATCACCTGTAACAGAGGACAGGATAGAGAAATGTATTGCATTCACTACATGGCATGACCTTATTAAATATCTGTAATCAATGACAGTTTTTAATTGTAAAAGAGAAACCTACACTTACTGTTCACATTTTAAATGCTCTGCTAATTTATGCTATGCTAAATTTGATTGTACTTTCAGGAATTTCAGTTTAATCCTTTCAGACAAGGATTCAACTTGGGACTTCTGGATCTGTATGGATGAAAACTACCCACTGCACCACTATGCCTCTGGTGTGAAAACATCCTGGAAGTTATTACAAAAAGTTTCACCATGTGTTGCATGTTAAAGAGAAAGTCCTGGCAAATTTGGTGTAAAACAGTGCAAGTCTATGAGACGTTTTATACTCTTGTTTGTGTTTGTTCGAATTCTCACTAACCTTCTGTTTTATCCTGGAGAATATCAGCTGCAGCCAAATGCTCCTGGTTTATTCTGCGCTTTAACTGTCTTACCAGCTCCAGCCTGCGTCTAATGAAGGTCTCTGAGGCCTCTGAGTCTGAGCTAAGCAGTGACCTGAGCAGTGTTGGTGATGGACTTTCCACATCGTAGGACTGATTGAGTGGAGCTGGAGGGAAGCGTTGATGAGTTCCACAGTGGTTACTTTGGGTTTCCATTTTTTTAAGGATTTCTGGCTGGGCTGTATTAAGCATGTCGACTGGTCTGCTCAACGTTAAGCTACTGAGAGTGAAAGAAGTGGATAAATTATTGCTTGTTTTTGTTAATCCAGTGCCGCTGCAGTTGCACTCCATACCAGAAGATGCTGGTATAGTTGGCTGTTCTACAGAAATTTTTGCTCCTCGATTAAAGCTTTGAACTGGTTCATTAAAGCTATAAGGATGACCTTCTGACTCGTTAATGGGAACAGGGATTTTGGATGAATGGTGTATTGGTGGACTTGGTAACTGTGCATAAGACTCCATTATACTTGCACATTTAGTAAGTCCATTCAGTAATGAGTGAGGTGACCTCAGATCAACATCAGCACTGCATTCCAGGCTGTTACTATACTCCCTCACCGGTAGATGCTCTAGCGTTCTGCAGCTTCCATTCTCCATATTAAAGGCAGGCCTTTCACTTTCCTTTTTCTTGCCACTTTGCATCTCTGCATGCCTTAAATCCCTAATTCCCTTTTGAATCTCTCCAGTATGGCCTGGCTGGATCTCCCCCTCTTCTTTTTCCTCTTCTTGTTTTCTCACTCTCTTAATGTGGCTGTTCAGGATTCGCAGGGTCTCTTTCCGCTGTGCAGTACGGTTTAAGAGGAAGCTTGTATTCGTCTGCTCATCTGTTTGTGTTCTTTTAGTACATAGAGCATCTGGAGCCTGATTATCTTCATTCTGTTTCTTTCGCAACTGCAAAGAAAAGAAATCTTCTATATTGGTTATGAAATACAACTCTCAATGTATACTCTGTGCAGTAGGTGGCACTGAAGAATTTTTCCCTCGAAATACTCAGGTTTATGTTATTTTTATGTCAACTTATGGTTGGTGAACTATGAGCCAGTTTAAGTAAAGTGATTATTTGTGATAAGTGATTCCATTATATTTCAGGTGAAGAATATGTATAAGAAAAATGGATCAGAAATGCTTTCCTTTATGTGTGGTAGCAGAACAAGCGGTAAGAACACTGTGCAAACCTGAACTCTTCCTTTTTGTGCAGAATATAGTTAAATGCAGAAGCCTGTAGGTGACAACCTGTAGGACTAGTTAAGAAATTTATTTACTTATCATTTGGGTGTGTTGCTTTACCAGGTGATAAATATTCTATGTAAACTAAAACACTGCTTGTTTCAGGTCTGTGTTACAAAATTGCATAGAAAATTAATATGCACACACACTGCATTTTGTGGACTGTTCATGTAAAAGCATTATCATAACCGCCTCTTCGAGATTTAGTTGCTCTGTTGTACTTTACATTAAGACCAGAAAACCAGTCACATTTTACCATACTATCCATGAGTTACTTAAATCAGACCAGGATCTAGCTGAGATTCCATTGATCTTGATAGCAGTCCAGGATAACTACGTTTGTATAGTCTCATTCTCATTGACGTAAGCACTTGGCAGCCATTACTCTGATTGTTCGAAAACAATAAGAAGATTGTCAAATGTACATGTCAAATGTACATTACAACACAGTGAAACTTTTTCTTTGCATATCCCAGCTTAGCAGAGGTCAGAGTTCAGGATCAGCCATGATGCAGCACCCCTGAGGCAGAGAGGGTTATGGGCCTTTCTCAAGGGCCCAATGGTGGCAGCTTGGCAGCAGTGGGGCTTGAACCCCTGACTGTCTCAACAATAACCCAGAGATCTTAGCCATTTAGCTGCCACTTCCCAATAAGCACACATTGGTTGTCAGTGAGGATTCTCACTTTCTCACTCATTTTTCTTTTTAAAAATCCAAATACAAACAGTTCCACTATGCTATTTTTTTTTTATGTTATGATGATGTGTTCAGTATTTAGCCTTATCAAGTATGTGTGGTGGAGGTGGGAGCTTCAGTGGTTAAGGCATTGAATTGGAACGTGAATTGGAAAGTCACAAGTTCAAATCCTGGCACCACCAAGCTGCCACTGCTTGAGCAAGGCCCTTAACCCTCAACTGCTCAGATGTAAGTTGCTCTGGATAATGCACACAGGCGGTTCATGCTCGAATACCCTCCAACGTGGCTGAATTACAACAATTCTGCATAGATGAGTGACCAAAGTTCCTCCACAGCGCTGTAACAGACTCATTGCAAGTTATCACAAACGCTTGATTGCAGTTGTTGCTGCTAAGGGTGGCCCAACCAGTTATTAGGTTTAGGGGGCAAACACTTTTTCACACAGAGCCATGTAGTTTTGGATTTGGTTTTCTCTCAATAATAAAAACCTTCATTTAAAAACTGCATGTTGTGTTCACTGGTGTTATCTTTTACTAATATTTAAATTAGTTTGATGATCTGAAACATTAAAGTGTGACAAACATGCAAACAAATAAGATATCAGGAAGGGGGCAAACACTTTTTCACACCACTGTATGTTCTAACATCAGAGTAGGTTTTTCTGTATGCTACTCCAGATAACGACGATCGTCAAAATCCTCCAAAGCTGCAGACTTATGTGCAACTTGTGTGTTTTATTGCTGAACCTCTTTTCCGTTGAGCTCGAATTCTCTGGATCTGTGGATGTTTTTTGTAAAAGGCAAATTATTTACAATTGTTGCAACTCTGTTTTATTTGTCAGTTATGAGTTGTACAAGTCAAGTGTAGTGCTTCGTGTCTGTAAAAAAAAATATTTCTGTGCATTTCTTTTTAGCTTTGTGCACATTTTTTTATGCTACACACAGCATACAGTGCCGTGAAAACTAAAACACAAAAATGAGACTTTTATTGACCCCTAATCTTAAACCGTTTTCTCTTTAAGAATGATTTAATGCTGATATTTTATTTTTAGAGTACAGTATTTGTAAGCTACAAGGCAGTAAAAGACAGAACTCACCAAGAAAATTCACCAGAAAAATAGGTTATTCCTGACCACATGAGGGCGCTATGTGGAATATTTAGGACAATAAATATAAAATGGATGATGGAGTCTCCCTGCACATGGCTCATTAATTGGACTGGCAATCCCCATTTATTATACTCACTATTTAGGAATAGTGTTTTTACCTGTATGTGTTTGATGACCTCCTGCACTCGATCATGCAGAGACCCGAGTCTCAGTGTGTGTCTCTCACACTCTCTCTGCACTGCTTTCTGCCTCTGTTCAGACATCTCAACACGCTGCTCTTCACTGAGCTACACACAAACATACACACAAATATAATAATGTGACAATCCTAATTATACCTTTAAATCTCACTTTAAAGAAAGCAGATTATAGAACTTCACTATAAATGCATAATGGTCTAAAAAAAAAATAATAAAAGCTTAGCAGTGTCTCAGATGATTTATTTATACATTTATATTCTGCTTTTGCCTTTCGATTCGAATCAGGTTTATTTGTATAGTGCTTTTAACAATTAACATTGTCTCAAAGCAGCTTTACAGACATTAAGAGGTTATAACATTTTCTTTATGTTAGTGCCTTTAAGTTAAGTGCCTAAAAATGTATTCCTAATGAGTAAGAAAGTGGCAATGATGAACTCCCTGATGAGGAAGAAACCTTGAGAGGAACCAGACTCAAAGGGAACCCATCCCTATCTGTGAAAGACTGTAGAAAGAACATTACTCGTAATCTTACACTCCAGTGCTCATGTTAGTTCTCACTCTCCAGTGTTCTGTATTGTTTAAAGATTATAATCACACTCTTGATGTCACCCAAATGAGGATGGGTTCCCCTTTTGAGTCTGGTTCCTCTCAAGGTTTCTTCCTCATTACATCTAAGGGAGTTTTTCCTTGCCACAGTCACCACGGCTGCTCATCAGGGATAAATGCACACCGTTCACCTTGACTGTTGATTTCTGCAAAGCTGCTTTGAGACAATGTCTGTTGTGAAAAGCGCTATACAAATAAACTTGACTTGACTTGACTTGACTTATCTGGGCGGCACTGAATGTCCATTCATTATAGTTTTATCATTGTTTGAAAGTGTAACTACTTTATAGGTGGTCTCTTTTTCTTTTTCTTGTGTATTTATACACTGTGATGTATATTCTTGTTATTATTATGTCTCTACTTTTTATATATTTGCACATTTTTTTTTCTTTGCTGATGTAAAACTGAAATTTGGGTGTATCTTATCTTATCTTATCTTATCTTATCTTATCGTTGAGGTGTACTGTTTAGTGATGGGCGTTAAAATGCAAAACTGTTCATGCAAATTTTAGTGCTTAGACTTTTTATATTATTTACAGTCCAATATACAGTTGTTGTTTATTTGCCGATATGGAGCCTCCGGGCGGCTCACACTTCCGGAAACTAACTCTGTTGCTTAGAAACCGACAAAACCCCGCCCACATGCTTGTGTCATTTTGGACGCGACCAATAATAACTGAATACAAATCAGTTTCATTAATCCCGCAATAATTAACAAACAAATATGTGTGCTAATGTAATAAATGATAATGATAATTTATTTAAATGTATTGAGCTGAATTGCGTCTTGGATTGTTTAAGTTTGTGTGTGGACGCTATTCAACTCAATTCAGTTTTATTTGCATATCGCTTATAACTGTGGACATTGTCCCTAAGAAATTTTACAGAGATAAATAGTTTCTAAAGTATGAATTTATAAGTTTAGTACCCTGAAGTTTATCCCGATGAGTGAGCCACTGGTGACTGTGGCAAGGAAAACACTCTAAGATCATAAGAGGAAGAAACCTTGAGAGGAACCAGATTCAAAAAAGGAAACCCATCCTCATCTGGGTGGTACCCCATTGTCCATTTATTACAGTTCCATCATTGTTGACGTGTGCTACTCAGTAATAGATGCTTAAATGCAGAACAGTCCATGAAACGTGTTCCTAAGCCATTATAGTAGACTGTCTTATATTAATTACAGTTCAAATCTATCCTTAAAGTAGTTGAGTTGCTCAGGAACTTTATGGATCTTTAGGTTGTTGATGTGGAACCATCCTCAGCTGCACAGAGTGTCTCCAACTGAGAAGAAAAGGACAGGATCATTGGTCACTGGTACCTTAAGAGCATGGTTGACTCGACAGAGAGAGAGAGAGAGAGAGAGAGAGAGAAATAAAGATTAGATTATCTATATATCTATTATCTATTAGATTAGATAAAGTATCATTATGTTTTATAAAAGTTAAATACACTGTACAGCAGGGGTGTCCAATCTTTTCCACAAAGGGCAGGTATGGATGCAGGTTTTCGTTCCAATCAAGGGCCACACCTGATATAAATGGAAATCATTAGATTTGAACAGGTAAAATTTGTGTGGATTTGGTCGGAATGAAAACCTGCGCCCACACCCACCTTTTGTGGAAAAAGATTAGACACCCCTGCTGTGCAGTGTGATCAGATTGTGACTTTGGCTAGACTAGCTATGGCAGCATAACTAAAAAGGAGAGCCATAAATTAATAAGGACATGAGGGATCTCTGGGGTAAAAGACAGGGGGCCACACCACCATCAACAAACCTGCGAGACATCCGATTTCACCAAATCATGCTCAGTTGCATTTCATTTACCTGTAAACTCACTGGACGAGACTTATTTCCCTGCCTTTATTCCTTTTTTTGTCTTTTATATCACTTTAATATCTTGAATATTTGACTGTACAAACTGCAAACCGTCGTCTCTCTGCTTTGTTTCAGCTACAGACACCAAATGATACAGTATAAATGCAGAGATCATATGCTGAGATTAGACATTAAGAAGACGCTGGACCAGTATTTTTTATTAAAATATCTATTTCAACATCATTATTCTTGCAGGTCTTGCTCTTTTCTCACTGTAAGCCCAAATAAAAAACAGGAAAAACCTCGTTAAACACAGAAAGATGCTTTTCACAGTGATTTCTGACACACAAACACACAAATTAAAAATGCTTAAAGCACATCTGATCATGTGGAGGTATTCTCTGCAGAGATGAAAGCAATTTTGTTATCTAATTGGTGGGTGGAGGACCCTTGACATTTGAGCATGGTTATCTGCCCAGACACATTTTCTGCATTATAAAACCAAATAAGTGGCAAGCTACAATATATACAATATATAGACGATTGTATTGAGACACCTGACTTTTCCAGACATATGTGTTTCTTCACCGAAATGTTACCACAAAGTTGGAGGCACACAATTGTATACAGTGTCTTTAGATGCAGTAGCATGAAATTTTCTGTTCACTTGAACAAGGAGACCAAATCTGTTCCAGCATGACAACACCTCTGCGCACAAAGCCAGCTCCATGAAGATATGCTTTACATGGGTTGAAGTGAAAGATCTTGAGTGGCCTGCTATGGAGCTCTGATCTCAACCCTACTGAACACTCTTGGGATGAATTGGAATGCTGACTGAACCCAGGGCCCCCTCACCCTACATCAGTACCTGACATCATTTGAGGTTTAATGAACACCTCCACAATTACACTCCAAAATATAGTGGAACATATTCTCAAAAGAGTGGAGGTTATTATACCAGCAACTGGGGCTAAATGTGGAATGGGATGTTCATAAAGCATATATGAATCTTTTGATCAGGTCTCCACAAACTTTTGTCCATAAAGTGTATAGTGTATGAAATACTATTACTTGTGTAAGAGTTTAATCCTCCTGAATAAAAACTTTATTTCTTTGTGTTCCAGCTCATGTGGGAGTGGATTAGGAGGTAGAACATTTGGCAACGCATCCTTTCGAATTTCCTAATACAGCAGAACTTAAGGCTGTAATTAGACTGCCAATCAAAAGGATGTGTTGCAATAGGAAGAACGGGGAAGACATCTACATAATGTTCCAAAATCAAGAAGAAATTCTCAGAGAAAATCTTTTACAGACTTTGCATTGTCCACACAGCTCTAAATGATATATTTATATAAATTATATAATTATAATAACTTATAATAACTTTGTGAACCATAAGTCCTGAAATTGTAGTAAATGATGACCTGTTTGTTTTTATTTAGTTGTTTTTAACATTGCTGTTAGTATACTGTATTAGCGGAAATACGAGATTTGTTTCCGTTTTCTTTCGTCTCCTTCTTTCCCTGTATCCTTCAAACCTTAAATAACATTCAAATGAACTTCAGCTGTACTAATCCTGAACTCGACTACTAAATATTACCTGTCAGCTTTTAAATGTTAAATAGACACTTGCACTTTGGTGCAATTAACTACAATTATTATATACAGTACTGTGAAAAAGTTTTAGACACTTGTAAAAAGCTGTAAGTAAGTAAGAATTATTTTTTTAAAAAAGTTGCAGGATGGAAAGTAAATCAACAGAAGACAAATCTAAATCAAAACAATATTTGCTGTGACCACCCTTTGCCTGCAAAACAGCATCAATTCTTTTACATACACTTGGCATGATCTTGGCAGATGGGTTGTTCCAAACATCTTGATCTTCATGTAATCCCAGACACACTTGATGATGCTGAGAACTCTGTGGGGGACAAAACTACTTCCAAGACTTCTTGTTCTTATTGGTTGTTTTGGGTTGTTGTTCTGCTGCAGAATACATTTAGGCAGTACCATCAGACACCTCCCTGATGGTACTGCATGATGGAAAAGTATCTGCCTGTATTTCTCAACATTGAGGACACCATTATTCATGACCAAATCTCCAACCCTATTTGCAAAAATGTGGCCCAAAACTTGCTAGAAACCTCCACCATGCTTCACTGTTGAATGCAGATACTCATTATTATACCGTTTGCCAGCCCTTCATCAAAACAACTTGCTACAGTCAAATACTTCAGATTTTGACTCCTCAGTGCAGAGCACCTGCTGGCTTTTTTTCTGCACCTCAGGTCTTATGTTTTTGTTAATAGTTGAGTCATGTAGCCTTGTTTCCATGTCGAAGGTATGGCTTTTTGTCCACAATTCTTCCAGGAAATGGGTGCACCTGGGTCCCACTGGTTTCCACCAGTTCTTTGCTGATGGCACTGCTGAACATCTTCCACTATCAAAAAGAAGTAAGCATGACGTGTCTTTCATCCACTATGTTTTTCTCCACAATGAAAATAGCTTGAACAGCACATCTTGAAACCTCAGTCTGCTTTAAAATCTTAGCCTGGAAAAGTCCTTGCTGATGCACTATAGCTACCTTGTGTCTTGTTGCTATGCATTGTCTTGCCATGGTGTATGACCTGTGACCTGAAACTGCTTTCCACAACCTCATATTGGTAGAGTTTGGCTGTTCCTTACTCAGTTTGAAGCTTCCTACACAGCTGTTTCTGCTTCAGTTGATGACTGTATTTCAACCTACATATGAAACTGATGATCATTGGCACCTGCTCGATAGAACTGGTTAATCATACACCGATCTCTCCGATCCTACAAAATCCCTGACTTTGTGCAAGTGTAAGAATTGAATGCTAAAGGGTGGTCACACCAAATGCTATACTGATTTGGATTTATCTTCTGTTTATTTACTTTACATTTTGTTAAGTGCTAAAAATGAACTTTTAACACTTATTTTTGGAGACATTCTCACTTCACATCTTTCTAAAGCTTTTGCACAGTACTGTACATTTGATGGTTATTAGTTTTTCCTTATTTCTATTTGCACATCTGCATTCATTGTAATGTTCTGCTCAATATTACATGCATCACGCCATTTAAATCCACCTCATTGCACCATATTCTTAATATTTCATTTAATTAATGTGCTATTTAATTTACATTCATAGTTGGATGCTAACTGCATTTCATTGTACTTGTACTCTGTCAGTAGCAATGAAGTTGAACTGAACCAAATGTTCTCATTTGGGCCACGCTTACTGAATAGATGTGAGGAGAAACATCTCACCGAGAGAGGAAAAAGACTAAAACAACTCGAAAAACAAGAAGACAGAGTGCTTAGCGTGTTTTTGTAAGTCTGAAAATAATGTACTCTACATATCTCTTGATAATTTACTCTCTAAATTTCTTGATTTTCATAATACATAAAGAATAGTGCAGGCATATAGGTATACAGTGCCTTGCGAAAGTATTCGGCCCCCTTGAACTTTGCGACCTTTTGCCACATTTCAGGCTTCAAACATAAAGATATAAAACTGTAATTTTTTGTGACGAATCAACAACAAGTGGGACACAATCATGAAGTGGAACGAAATTTATTGGATATCTCAAACTTTTTTAACAAATAAAAAACTGAAAAATTGGGCGTGCAAAATTATTCAGCCCCTTTACTTTCAGTGCAGCAAACTCTCTCCAGAAGTTCAGTGAGGATCTCTGAATGATCCAATGTTGACCTAAATGACTAATGGAAATAAATAGAATCCACCTGTGTGTAATCAAGTCTCCGTATAAATGCACCTGCACTGTGATAGTCTCAGAGGTCCGTTTAAAGCGCAGAGAGCATCATGAAGAACAAGGAACACACCAGGCAGGTCCGAGATACTGTTGTGGAGAAGTTTAAAGCCGGATTTGGATACAAAAAGATTTCCCAAGCTTTAAACATCCCAAGGAGCACTGTGCAAGCGATAATATTGAAATGGAAGGAGTATCAGACCACTGCAAATCTACCAAGACCTGGCCGTCCCTCTAAACTTTCAGCTCATACAAGGAGAAGACTGATCAGAGATGCAGCCAAGAGGCCCATGATCACTCTGGATGAACTGCAGAGATCTACAGCTGAGGTGGGAGACTCTGTCCATAGGACAACAATCAGTCGTATACTGCACAAATGTGGCCTTTATGGAAGAGTGGCAAGAAGAAAGCCATTACTTAAAGATATCCATAAAAAGTGTCGTTTAAAGTTTGCCACAAGCCACCTGGGAGACACTCCAAACATGTGGAAGAAGGTGCTCTGGTCAGATGAAACCAAAATCGAACTTTTTGGCAACAATGCAAAACGTTCTGTTTGGCGTAAAAGCAGCACAGCTCATCACCCTGAACACACCATCCCCACTGTCAAACATGGTGGTGGCAGCATCATGGTTTGGGCCTGCTTTTCTTCAGCAGGGACAGGGAAGATGGTTAAAATTGATGGGAAGATGGATGGAGCCAAATACAGGACCATTCTGGAAGAAAACCTGATGGAGTCTGGAAAAGACCTGAGACTGGGATGGAGATTTGTCTTTCAACAAGACAATGATCCAAAACATAAAGCAAAATCTACAATGGAATGGTTCACAAATAAACATATCCAGGTGTTAGAATGGCAAAGTCAAAGTCCAGACCTGAATCCAATCGAGAATCTGTGGAAAGAACTGAAAACTGCTGTTCACAAATGCTCTTCATCCAACCTCACTGAGCTCGAGCTGTTTTGCAAGGAGGAATGGGCAAAGATTTCAGTCTCTCGATGTGCAAAACTGATAGAGACATACCCCAAGCGACTTACAGCTGTAATCGCAGCAAAAGGTGGCGCTACAAAGTATTAATTTAAGGGGGCTGAATAATTTTGCACGCCCAATTTTTCAGTTTTTTATTTGTTAAAAAAGTTAGAAATATCCAATAAATTTCGTTCCACTTCATGATTGTGTCCCACTTGTTGTTGATTCTTCACAAAAAATTACAGTTTTATATCTTTATGTTTGAAGCCTGAAATGTGGCAAAAGGTCGCAAAGTTCAAGGGGGCCGAATACTTTCGCAAGGCACTGTATATACAGGTACAGATATACAGGTATCATGTAATTTTAGGCAGCCATATAATTATATTTGATACGAGGACGCATAAGACCTACTGGTTTCTGTGTATCCAATGAAAACAAGGTATTATTCCACATTGATTTATAATTCAATAAAAAATATTTTGTACCTCATTGTAGGTTCTGAAAACTGAGAAAAAGGAGCATGTCCTTTACCACCAGACTCTGATGAAGAAATATGTTTTTTTTTTTAGTGTTGCAGGAAACCTCTGGCTAAAATATCAATCTTGAGGTTCATGGGGTTTTTGTTCAATTTTCTAGTCTGGTCTTTGCATTAAAATGGCACTACAAGAGTACAGGATTTTTAAAAGCATGGCTAATTATGTTCCCAGAACAAACCCATTCACAACAATGCACTTGAGGGCATGAAGCACTGCTATAAGGCTTAAGCTAATGATGTAAGGAAGCCATATTGCTTCGTTGTATTTTGTTTACATCCTGCTTTTACACTCATAGTCATTATTTTTATTTCTATCTAGTCAGCTTAATTAGGGAGAATGGA
>JAAIIK010000113.1:243231-263959 GCA_014706435.1 Silurus glanis
TCACATTGTACTGCTATTATTTTGAACAATACTGTATATATATATATGGGGCAAAGTCGTTCGCCTCCCCGCGGTGTCCCATGGAAAACCTGTACCCTCTCATTAACACTCTAGGCATTCCAACTCGCCTGGAGGAGAGTGGGTACAAGGGCTAAGAAACGACACAGCAGGTCACTGTAAAAATACGAGCCAAACAGAAGGCCACTGTAAAAATACGAGCCAAACAGAAGGTCACTGTAAAAATACGAGCCAAATTCTCTTGCTAGAGGGACTGCAACCCAGTAAGAGTCTAATCTCATGGGACAGATACAAAGTGCCGAGAGAAAAAATGCAAAGAATACGAAATGGAGCCACAACATACAGAACCGGGATTCAACCCGAACCGCTCGGACAACGCGGGGCCTGAGAGCAATCTCGCCATGAAGGAGCGTGGTCAAAGCGGACTTGTCCGAAGCCACACTGACGATTTGGTCCCGTCGCATCGTAGAGCAACCTGTCAGGCATTTACCGTTGCCTCATTCAACGTGCAGACCCTGGCAGATACCATACGTACAAATGGCCACCACATTCCATAAGCTGCAGCAGATCATCGCCAGGTGCGAGAAGAACTCCATCGACTTCATTGCCAATTAAGAACATCGACTCAAATCCAACCATCCGATCAGCTCACAAAAGCACGATAAGAGGACGCTGGTGCACACGAACTCAACCAGTGAGTGCCACGGCGTCGCCGCTCTCTACAGCGCAAGGCTCGCACCGCACGTCTATGCGGTGGAGCATAAATCGGACCGCATCATCGCCACACATATAGAAGGCAATCCAAAAATATGCATCATCTCGGCTTATGCTCCCACCAACACATCATCTGATGACGCGAAAGATGCCTTCTATAACGACCTGAGCAACCTCATCTTCCAGATTCCGCCACACACCATTATCATCATAGCCGGAGACTTCAATGCGCGCATTGGCCTTGACAGCCACGACTCGAATCCCTCGGTCGTTGGTCCGGCATGCCTCTACGATCACTCAAATGATAATGGCCAGCGCATGATCGACCTATGCGAAGCAGCAAAACTTCGACCAGCACACTCCCACTTCCAAAACCGCCTCTCGCGCCTCATCACATACACCAGCCCAATGGATAAGCGGCACCAACTCGACCACATCATGGTGAGCGCAAAGTGGTGGAAGTCTATCCGCAACTGTCGAGCCTACAACACCATCGGGTCTGACCACAAAGTGGTGAGTGCACAGTTTCAGATCTCCTTGCGCAGCGCCAAGCGACCACCAGATGGGAGATGCAAGTTCAACTGGGAGAAACTATCCGACCAGAACAACAAGGACAATTTCAACGTTATGCTGCAAAACAGGTTCAGTTCGCTCATGGTCGAAATGCCGAAGTCAGCAACGCAAATCGAAGAGATCGACAGACGAGCAAACACGCTAGACACAGTGCTTCGTGACACGTGCGAAGAGGTGCTCGGTAAAAAGCGCCCAAACAAGCATCCAAAGTGGGTGAGCGCCGAATCACTGTCACTTTTAACGGCAACCAACAAGGCGGGCGAACGCTACAAACGAACGCGCCTACAAACCCATAAAGAACTATGGCAACAGATGCAAGGCCAGGTATCGGAAGCCTTCAGTCGCGATCAGTCTACATACCTAGACAACCAGCCCTTGAACTCGCCGACCAGAGACGAGAGAGTGGCAAAACCTGGAAAATCATCAACCAGATAGCGGGCGATGAGAACAAGGCCGACCCTACCAAAGTCCGGATGTTGGATGGCTCACTGCCAAAAGGCAAGTACAAGCTGCTTCCTGAGTGGCGTAGCAACTTTGACAAGTTGCTCAACAACGCCAACTCTAATGCCGATCTGAGTCACCATCCAGCACCATCTCCTCCAATCACAGCCATCAAGACGACGGCGTTCACACAAAGTGAAATCGCACAGGCTGCTCACCATCTGCAACCTCGTCTACAAGAATTGTCACGTGCCCAAACAATGGACCGCAAGCTACATCATCCCGCTGCCGAAAAAGGGCAACCTCCAACTCATGACGAACTGGCGAGTCATTAGTTTGATGTCCATTGCAAGTCTTCAACCGGATGCTCTTGAACCGCATCCGTGACCACATCGACAAGAAGCTACGGGGAGTGGTAGCTCCAGTGGTTAAGGCGCTGGATTACTGATCGGAAGGTCGGGGGTTCAAGCCCCGGTATTGCCAAGCTGCCACTCTTGGGCCCTTGAACAAGGCCCTTAACCCTCTGTGTGCTCCAGGGGCGCCGTATCATGGCCGACCCTGCGCTCTGACCCCAGCTTCCAAGCAAGCTGGGATATGCGAAGAACAACATTTCACTGTGGTGTAATGTATATGTGACAAATAAAGGCTATTCTATTCTGGCTATTCCATTATTATTATAAAATCAGGCCGGCTTCCGAAAGGGTCGCAGCTTCATCCAGCAGATCACCATCCTGCAGCGCATAATAGACGAGGCGCACTCACAAGACATCCCGCTATTCATCACCTTCATCGACTTCAAGAAGGCTTTCGACTCAATTGACCGAGACATGATGTTCGCAATCCTGCGACATTATGGCATAGCCGCGAAGATTGTGGCTGCAATAAGGGTATTGTACGACGAGGCAAAGAGTCAAGTATACGTCCAAGGCCAACTCTCCGAACCCTTTGACATCACAACCGGAGTGCTACAAGGCGACGTGCTCGCACCATTCCTCTTCGACATCGTGATTGACTACGTCTTAGAGCGATCAGCAGGAGCGTTTGGATACCTAACGCACAAAGGCAACGACCAAGACAAGAGTGGCCGGACACTGCGAAACACAACACGTATACCGGACTACAAACTCAACGATCTTGCCTATGCAGACGACATCACACTACTCGAAAACAGCGCAGCACAGTCCCAGGGACAATTGGACGCACTCAAACTGAACGCTGGGCAAGTTGGTCTCGGTATCAGCATCAAGAAGACCAAACAGATGCCCCTCAATCTACCCGAAGGCACAGCCGAGACCGAGCCATTTACCATCGACGGCGAAAACATCGAAGTCGTCGACGACTTCAAGTACCTTGGCTCTCACATGGCGTTGAGCGAAAAGGACATCAACGCACGCGTTGGCCTTGCATGGGGAGCATTCAACAAGCTCAGAACCATCCTGACAACTTCAACTCTTCGTCTTCATCTCAGGCTCCGCATTTTCAAAGCCGCCTGCATCTCCATCCTGCTATACGGCTGCGAGACCTGGATTTTAACGGAAACGCTCAGTGATCGACTCGACAAATACTCCAGGGCATGCTACCGGACAATGCTGGGTATCAATCAATCCGTAGATCGAGTTAGGAACTCTACACTCTACAAACGAGTTAATGAGCTACCACTGCACGACACCATCCGTCAGCGGCAGTTCAACTTCACCGGCCACTGCATCCACATGGCTGAAGAAGAACCAGTCAATCGTTTCATCCTGTACGAGTCCAAAATTCGACCATCACTTCGACACGGCGCGCCAAGAAGGACGTATCGACAACAGATCTCGTCATACCTCATTCCTAAGGGCGAGGAGCCACTCAGCACCGAGGAAATTCGAGCATTAGGGAAGAACAAGGAACTGTGGAGGAAACATTTCGTCGTGCCTAAACCGAAGAAGCCACCGGACCCTTCAACCTAGACTCGACCAATGATGATGATGATGATGATAGATATATATATATATGCAATAATACTCTATTTATTTACTATAAAAATGTACAATAACCTATATATATATATATATATATATATATATATATATATATATATATATATATATATATATAAATCAGGCAGCATCACCCCCCTGTAGTGCCAGAAAGCATTACACATTGAAAATAAAATCATTATGATAAGATCAATATGTGAAACAATGGATAAAATGTAATTGGACTATTATAGGCGTAGTTTCACAAACCATGAGATTTTGCTGTTACTGGAAGGATCGCATGGAATCAAACTAAACCTCCAATCCCTGGAGAGAAATAGAAGAAAACGAAGTCAGAATTGGCAATAATAAAGTCGAAATTACAAGAAATAAAAGAAGAATCGCAAGAAATAAAGCCTGATTTGCAAGAAATAAAGGTGAAATTATGAAATTCTTTCTTTAACGTTGTGGAAACTGACTTCTATATTAGAGAGTAGTTTGCTCCCCTCACTAATCGGAACACACGTTTTCATGCATATGTTTTCTTTGCAAGGCAATAGTGTGCACTGAATGGTCCCTCTAACACAGTTTCTAGTCCCTACAAGACAGGTGTTTTGGCAGGTGCTCTTAATAATCCTAAAAACACCCGAGTGCATCTTTTATTAATGTATGCGCAGGATGATCATCTCGGCAACCTGAACCTGGCTCTGGAAATCGCAGAGAAACACCTGGACATCCCCAAAATGCTGGATCCAGAAGGTACTTCTGTACATGACACACAGTACAAATTCACAGAAATTCAGATATTTGGAAGTCACTCTGGATAAGGGCATCTACCATATGCTGTAAATGATAATGATTTACTTGGCTAGAAATAATAAAAAAAAAGAAGGAAAAAACATATATAAAATGAAGAAAAGGTAGACGGCAAAAATGTATGAACTGTGGTATGAAGTGCAATGATGTGTAACACTAAGCTGAGAAAGTGAAAAAGTTAATAGTATAAAAGACATTCTTTAATACAGGATAGGCCACATGTATTAACATGAATGCTGGCTGTGTGGGTGTTGTGTTGAGATATCCAAAGTTTGTAAAGTATGTATATATACTGTATATGTACTGTATATGGATATGGATATGAATTTAGTGGTGCTTGAACATTTGTGAACCATTTAGAATTTTTGAACCCATCAGAAGTCCTAATACTATGTCCTAAGACAAAAACACCTAATTAAACAACTGAGCAAAAAAAATATTATACTTTACATTTATTTATTGAGGAAAAGGATCAGATATTACATATGTGTAAGTGCAAAATGTAAGTGAACCTCGAGGATTAGCAGTTAATTTGAAGGTGGAATTAGGGTTAAATTTCAATCATTGGGATTAGCGATTTCCATGGTTACCCATGAAATGATAACATTAACTTAGATCTGAATTTTGTCTTTTATTCCTCTCGTGCTGAACTCACAATGTACACATTTTGGTTTATATCCAAATGTTTATTATATTATGCGTGACAGTTTTGGTAAAGGATATGTGATGAAGAAATGTGTAGTTAGGGGATGTGTGGCTTCTGTGAGAAGAACATAAATACAATGAATATACATACTTATACATCCACATCCTACACATACTTCACAGTACAGATTCTCATGCTTAAAAAATATTTCGGTAAAAGTTGAAGTACTGACTATACTTTTTTTTACTCAAGTTAAAGTAAAGAAGTTTGGGCTCTGACATGCACTTAAGTAAAAAGTAGACATTATTACTACCTGTTTTGTCAAGATGGTAACTGGACGCCACATTATATTAATATTAGGGCTGTCAATGTATTAAAATATTCAATCACGCTGTTCTAAATGTACCTTGAATTACTACTTTCCAATTTTTTAATACTCTAATCAACATGGGTATTATTTGTGAAACCAAACTCAACATAGCATGAAGACAAAATATTCTTGTAAACGTTTTAAAGTAATTATGGTGTTTTAAATTACGTAAATTATCAGGACACCAAATGGAATCTTTGCTATGTTTCCAGACGGATGGGTAATGAGCTGATACCGGAGAAACTCTACTTTTTATAACTTACATACAGATTACATAATCAGAGAATATTTGTATTCGATTTGAATTTGTTTATTTAAAAGTAGATTTTTCAAGCTTTCTATACATATATTTATTATGTCTGTGAGGAAAATATTTACTGAGATTCAGGGTGTTTTATTTGTGTTGTGTCTGTTTACTTTACAAAAGCACAACGTTTTAATGTTATTATGAGTGTGTACAAATAAAAGTGGACCCTTTACATATTCGAATGTTTTGCTCTTATCCGTACAATAAAAAAAAGACAGCAATTTATGTTAGTTTCGGCCTTATGAGGAAAAAATGGCACAAAACCGCCGGTGCGTTTGTCGACCCCAGAGGGTTAATTGTGTGCATCATTGTGGATTTCGGTGCTGATTTGAGGCTTGGTGCATCAGTAAAACAATTTTTACTAATTAAAAATAATTTTTCGGTGGAGCTTATTTATTTATTTTTTATATCTGAGCAAAGAAAATACATCATGAATAAATGTGTGTTGCGCTAAAGGTTTTAATTTCGCCCCTTTTATTTATTTATTTATTTATTTATTTATTTCTTCTTCTTCTTTTTCTTTCGGCTGCTCCCATTAGGGGTCGTTACAGCGGATCATCCGTCTCCATACCACCCTGTCCTCTACATCTGCCTCTTTTACACCAACTACCTGCATGTCTTCCCTCACCACATCCATGAACCTCCTCCTTGGTCTTCCTCTTTTCCTCCTTCCTGGTGGCTCCATCCTCAGCATTCTCCTACCAATATAATTCATGTCCCTCCTCTGCACATGTCCAAACCATCTCAATCTCGCCTCCCTCACCTTGTCACCAAAACGTCCAACATGCGCTGTCCCTCTAATAAACTCATTTCTAATCTTGTCCATCCTCGTCACTCCCAACGAAAACCTTAACATCTTCAGCTCTGCTACCTCCAGCTCCGCCTCCTGCCTTTTACTCAATGCCACTGTCTCTAATCCATACAACATCGCAGGTCTCACCACAGTCCTATAAACTTTTCCTTTCATTCTTGCAGATACTCTACTATCACAAATCACTCCTGTCACTCTTCTCCACCCACTCCACCCTGCCTGCACTCTTTTCTTCACTTCCCTAACACACTCTCCATTACTTTGCACTGTTGACCCCAGGTACCTGAACTCCTCCACCTTCTCCACCTCTTCTCCCTGTAACCGCACCACTCCACTGCCCTCCCTCTCATTTACGCACATATACTCTGTCTTACTCCTACTGACTTTCATTCCCCTTCTCTCCAGCGCATATCTGCACCTCTCCAGGCTCTTCTCAACCTGCTTCCTACTCTCACCACAAATCACAATATCATCCACAAACATCATAGTCCAGGGAGACTCCTGTCTGACCTTGTCCGTCAACCTGTCCATCACCACTGCAAACAGGAAAGGGCTCAGGGCCGATCCTTGATGCAGTCCAACCTTCACCCTGAACCAGTCTGT
The DNA here is from genome assembly GCA_014706435.1 of Silurus glanis. NCBI lineage: Eukaryota > Metazoa > Chordata > Actinopteri > Siluriformes > Siluridae > Silurus > Silurus glanis. Next base: position 250,489 of record JAAIIK010000113.1, read on the forward strand.
CGTTCCTACTGCACACTTCACTGCCGTCACACTGTCCTCATACATGTCCTGCACCACCCTCACATACTTCTCTGACACACCTGACTTCCTCATACAATACCACAACTCCTCTCTTGGCACCCTGTCGTACGCTTTCTCTAAATTCACAAATACACAATGCAATTCCTTCTGTCCTTCTCTATACTTCTCCATCAACATTCTTAAAGCAAATAAGGCATCTGTGGTGCTCTTCCTCGGCATGAAACCATACTGTTGCTCACAGATGGTCACCTCTTCTCTCAGCCTGGCTTCCACTACTCTTTCCCATAACTTCATGGTGTGACTGATCAACTTAATTTCCCTGTAGTTACTGCAAGACTGCACATCTCCTTTATGCTTAAAGATCGGTACCAGCACACTTCTTCTCCATTCCTCAGGCATCTTCTCACCTTCCAAAATCCTGTTAAACAATCTGGTCAAAAACTCCACTGCCATCTCTCCTAAACATCTCCACGCTTCTACCGGTATGTCATCTGGTCCAACCGACTTTCCACTCTTCATCCTCTTAATCGCTGCTCTCACTTCCTCCTTACTAATCCTATCCACTTCCTGCTTCACCAACTCCACATCATCCAACCTTCTCTCTCTCTGATTTTCCTCATTCATCAGCTGCTCAAAATACTCCCTCCACCTTCTCAACACACTCTCCTCACTAGTCAACACATTTCCCTCTCCATCCTTTACTGCTCTAACTTGCAGTACATCCTTCCCACCTCGGTCCCTCTGCCTGGCCAATCGGTACAAATCCTTTTCTCCTTCCTTAGTGTTCAACCTCTCATACAGCTCCTCATATGCCTTTTCCTTGGCTTTCGCCACATCCCACTTAACCTGCTGCCGCATCTCCTTGTACTCCTGCCTACTTTTCTCATCACTCTGTCTATCCCACTTCTGTTTGCCAACCTCTTTCTCCTTATGCTCTCCTGCACTTCCTCATTCCACCACCACGTCTCCTTGTCTTGCTTTCTATTTCCAGATGTTACACCAAGTACTTTTCTAGCTGCCTCCCTCATCACTCCTGCAGTAGTTGCCCAATCATCCAACACCTCCTTAACACCACTGGGCCTCTGTCTGACCTCTTCCCTGAACCTCACACTACACTCTTCCTCCTTCAGTTTCCACCATCTTATTCTTCTTTCAGTCCTCACTCTCCTCCTCTTCTTCTTCGCCTCCAAAACCATCCTACAGACCACCATCCAATGCTGTCTAGCTACACTGTTCCCTGCCAACACCTTACAGTCTCCAATCTCCTTTAGGTTGCATCTCCTGCATAGCACATAGTCCACCTGTGTGCACCTTCCTCCACTCTTATACGTCACCCTATGATCCTCCTTCTTCTTAAAATAAGTGTTCACCACTGCCATTTCCATCCTTTTAGCAAAATCCACCACCATCTGCCCTTCCACATTCCTCTCCTTAAAACCATACCTACCCATCACCTCCTCATCACCTCTGTTCCCTTCACCTACATGCCCATTAAAGTCTGCCCCAATCACCAATCATTCTTTCCTAGGTACACCATCTACCACTTCATCTAATTCACTCCAGAATCTTTCCTTCTCCTCCATCTCACAGCCAACTTGTGGAGCATAGGCACTGATGACATTTATCATCATCCCTTCAACTTCCACCTTCACGATCATCACCCTATCAGAAACTCTCTTCACCTCCACTACACTCTTACTGTACTCTTCCTTCAGAATCACCCCTACACCATTTCTCTTTCCATCCACACCATGATAGAACAGTTTAAATCCACCTCCAATGCTCCTGCTCTTACTCCCTTTCCACTTGGTCTCCTGAACAGACAACATATCTACCTTTCTCCTCTCCATCATATCAGCTACCTCTCTCCCTTTACCAGTCATAGTACCAACATTTAAAGTACCAACCCGAACCTCCACTCTCCTACACTGCTCCTTTCCCTGCCGTCTCTGTAGACGTCTTCCTCCTCTCCTTCTCCTCCTTCGGCCAACAGTAGCCCAATTTCCACCGGTACCCTGTCGGCTAACGATACCTGTGGCGGTCGTTGTTAACCCGGGCCTCGACCGATCCGGTATGAAATTCTCATTTGTGATCCGCATATTTGATTTGGCACATGTTTTACGCTGGATGCCCTTCCTAACGCAACCCTCCCCATTTACCCGGGCTTGGGACCGGCACTAAGAGTGCACTGGCTTGTGCATCCATAATGGCTGGGTTGAAAAACAGCATGCAATTAAAAAGAAAAATATTGACATTTCACCATATTGTCAGGGATCCACCTGCCACGCCCCCCTTTTGTGGCGCTCATGCCTACGCTCTCCCTGGAGCTCCAGGTTTAACCACGCACACCTGGGGCTCGTTGTCTCTCATGCCTCCGCTCTCTCTGGAGCTCCAGGCTTAACTATGCACACCTGAAGCTCATCATCACTCCACCCCGCTCCTACATAAACCCCTCACTCACATTCACTCCCCGTTTGTTATTGTATGTGTTGGACTTTACGTGCGGGTTATCTTTTCGTGTTCCGGTTTTCACACAGGACTCTATTTATCCGAGAGTGTTATGCTCATTAGACTTTAAAAGTTTATAAAATCGTCCTAAAGTGTATGGAGGCTACCAGTCCACAGACAGTCAGAGAGATTGTATAGAAATTGAGGGCATTAAAGACCATTTGGAAAAGAAAAAAAAAATATTTTTGTGATTGCCAATTGTTTGTGTTTCTCCATCAGATAACACTAAACAACAATAGATAGGGGTGCAAACTGAACATTCCAAATAGAACATTGCTGGCTGTGTGCAGTTTGTCTAAAGGTCACATCGACAAGCCAGAAGTCTACTGGAAAAATGTTTTATGGACAGCTGACCAAAAAATATTATGTTTGAAGCAAAAATTTCAGCACTGCTTGGTGTGGTGTTGCACTCAGCTGATCTGCTTGGTGCTGTATCCAAACCATGCTGTGAGGTTTCTCATCAGAATGTCCTCAGTGGAGGAGATCTGCTGTCAACAAACTAAATTCCATTTTTGGTATACAGATGGCTCAGGGTTGTATGTAGGAGGTGTGTGTGTGTGTGTGTGTGTGTGTGTGTGTGTAATAGCAGTATATGTTGAGCGAATGGGATTGTTTGCTAAAAAAATAATGAGTTCACATTTTTCCTCTGCATTTGCCTGCTTAGCACCGTTGTGTGATGGATCTTACAATAGACATTGTAATTGTCTCTTGTAGTAAAGAGATGTCAGTATGTCTATCCTGTTGTGTTTTTATAATAATATATGGGGGAAAGAATGTGTTTTTTACGTGTTTTTTTCAGTGAGCTAATAAAGGCTGTTTTTAGCAGGCTATACTCATTCATTAGAGAAAGAGGTAAATAGCAAAAGACGGCAAATTGGATTTCAGTGCAGATAGAGATGCTTGTATTCGAGGTTGCTGCAGTAACAACAGATGTGCGCACAAAAGTGCCCCCTATTTATAGTGTTTTGTCTAAGCTCATTGTGTGTCAGGTATAAAAAATAAATAAATACATTTTTGGAACTTATTTTATGGAACCTTACTTTGTCATAGAACAGAAAAGGTTTGATGTCGTAATATAAAATATATGACATCAAACCTTTTCTGTTCTATGACAAAGTAAGGTTCCATAAAATAAGTTCCAAAAACCATTTTACCAAAGCAAGAGGCCCAGTTAAGACAACTCCAAACCTCTACACTACAACTGCAACTGTGTACCTACATCATCTGGAGCAGTTCAGAATCAACATTTGTCTAATAACGTATAAAGTATAAATAAAGTATTTGTCACTTTGTAATAAAATACAACCTACCCACAAAAGATGCAGACTCATAATTTGCACTGCTCCTCAAGGGCTGTAATCCAGTGGTACTGTAATTTATCAGTGTTCACCGAATTTTCTTCTAGTCAATTGCTGTCTAATTCTTGTCTGTTTTTTGCCTTTTACCTAGTTTATTGCATACAAACAAAATGGACATCCATGTGTCTCAAAAGCAATAAAAGTCTGGGTGTTTCCAAACTTTTAACAGGCACTCTAGTGTATATGTATATGTATATGTATATGTATATGTATATGTATATGTATATACTATATGGATGGTTGTATTGGGACTACTGACCATTACACCAACAGGGACTGTAATAGTATTGCAAACTCAATCTCTCAAAATATTTATTTGGTCTCTTCTTCGCAGCTTTTAGTAAGGCTTTCCACAACATTTTGGAGTGTTTCTGTGGGAATCTTTGCCTATTTATCCAATAGAGCAAACAGTCCCATTCTATTTCCCCTCCTCCACCAAATTCTACATTGTCTATAGCAGGGGTCACCAACGTGGTGCCCGCGGACACCAGGTCGCCCGCAAGGACCACATGAGTCGCTGTTTCCTACCTTGTTAAATCATTGTTGATAATTATTGTGAGAAATCATTAACATGATCAGTGTCTTTACATAGATCAGGGGTGTCAAACTCAGTGTCAAATCCGACCCGACGTACAATTATATCCGGCCCGCGAGATGATTTTATATAGATCTATTATTATTGTTTTTAATGTCATGGCGATATTAAGCGCTGATAACACAAACTACAGATCCCATAATGCAGCGCTTCAGCTGCATTACCGAACGCTAGACTACCTGGGAACATTCCAGCGTCAATCAAGTCGAGCTTCTGTTGATGTATTTAACCCTATTGTACAGTTATTGTGAAGCCCCTCACAATGGTGAAGAGAAAAGTTGATTCTGAAAACAGAGCCTTTCAATACCGATAGGATTCTGAGTAGATGTTTACTGACACTGCCAGTAAACACGTGTGTCTTATTAGTGGAGCGAATGTGGCTGTAATTAAGGAATTGAATCTAAGACGGAACTACGAGACAAAACATCAGGAGAAGCTACAGATACAGAAGATACAGAAAGTAATAATAATAATAATAATAAGTTTAATTTATATAGCGCCTTTCCCAAGCTCAAGGACACTTTACAAGGTACAATATTTCAATATATCAAGACAGATGAAATATAATGAACATACATAAACATAAACATATTCGTCGGACATTTGCCCAGGACGAAGGATCACATGCAGCTGCATGAGTTGATAGCAGAGACAACATAGACATAAAAACATACAGGACAAGAGATAGAACACTACATAGTACATACACCACATTTCAGAAAAATTAAGAAAAATTAAGGACTCCTAACACTTATGCATTGACTGATAGTGGAGGTTGAAAAGGTGGGTCTTAAGCCTTGATTTAAATTCAGTCAAAGTGGTAATGGTTCTGAGTGCAATGGGTAAGGAGTTCCATAATATTGGAGCAATGACAGAAAAGGATCTGCCACCCGCAGAGGATAGACGGTATCTAGGAACACAAAGAAGTTCAGAATTTGAAGACCGGAGTGATCGTGAAGGAACATAGGATGAGAGAAGATCGGAAAGATAGTGAGGGGAAAGAGCATTTAGTGCCTTATAAGTGAGAAGTATGATTTTATATTTTATGCGAGATGAGACTGGCAGCCAGTGAAGATCAAATAATATAGGGGTAATGTGGGCAGATTTTTTATTGGAGGTTAACATTCTGGCAGCCGAGTTTTGTATGTACTGTAAACGTGAGATTGAGTGAGCTGATAGACCAGAGAAGAGTGAATTGCAGTAGTCGAGACGGGACCTAATCAGAGCATGCACTAATGTTTCGGCATCATTTCTGCAGATGAAAGGTCGCAGTTTGACAATGCGTTGTAAATGAAAAAAAGATGTTTTGGAGAGGCTGCGAATATGGGCATCAAAGGATAGTGAGGGGTCGAGTATGATACCTAAATTTCTAACAGTAGCTGAGGGGAAAATCGTAGTAGCATCCAGATCAAGACTAAAGTCCACAGAGTTGTTTTTTATTAGAGATGCGGGACCAGTTATCAGAATGTCGGTTTTACCCAGATTCAGGCTAAGAAAATTCGAGTGTAGCCATTGTTTTAACTCGCAAACACAAGAGGAGAGTGAGGATTTTACATTAACAGAATCTGGTTGACAAGCAGTATATAACTGAATATCATCAGCATAACAATGATAACTAAAACCATGTCTACGAATGATGTTGCCAAGCGGCTGAATGTACAGAATGAATAGTAGTGGGCCAAGAACAGAGCCCTGTGGGACATCCTGTTTAAGTAAGACAGTAGGAGATTTGGAATTGTGTATGGAGATGTGATATTGCCTGCCCGTGAGATAAGAGGAAAACCAGGATAGTGCAGAGCCTGATATGCCTAATTCCGCTAATCGTGAAAGTAAAATCTTATGACAGACAGTGTCAAAGGCAGAGCTGAGGTCTAATAACAGAAGTATAGAGAGACTACCTGAGTCTCCAATGAGTAAGAGATCATTAACAACCTTTACTAGCGCGGTCTCCGTGCTATGCTGCTGGCGGAAGCCAGATTGAAAAATATCAAAGAGGTTGTTACCAGCTAGGAATGACTGCAGCTGAGAGGCCACAGCCTTTTCCATGATCTTCGATACAAATGGCAGGTTGGAAATAGGGCGGTAGTTGGATAAGTCTGCCGGGTCCAGATTAGTCTTTTTGAGTATGGGAGTAACAGCAGCAGTCTTAAGTGACACAGGTACAGTAGAGGAGATAAATGACATATTAATAAGGTGGGAGATGGGGGCAGAAATCGCCGATGTACAGTCTTTTAGCAGGAAAGTAGTTGCAGGATCAAGAGTGCATGATGAGGAGTTAGATTTTTGTATTAGCTCAGCGATTAAAGAGGAATTGGTTAAGGCTAGGGTTGTCATAGAATTAATAGTTTGAGATTTCATATGCTCATCGGTAGTTGGTTCCTCACCAAATGTCGCATACAAAGTGTCTAGCTTACCCTGGAAATGGTTCAGGAAAGAGCAGCACATAACCATGGATTCAGAGTCACTAAGGCTGTGCTTTGGTGCTTGAGTCAGTTTATTAATTGTGCTAAATAACATTTTGGGCCTATTGCTTGCTTTGTTAATGATGCTGGAGATATGGGAAGAGCGGGCTGTATTTAAGGCCAGTTTGTATTGCTGAAGGCATTCAGCGTATATAAGAAAATGGCCAGTTGAACCAGTTTTCCTGAAGAGACGTTCATGTTGTCTACATTTTACCTTCAAACCTCGAAGCTCTGCATTGAACCATGGGGAGGAATGGGACATAGGGACAGACCTAATCTTAGTTGGGGCAAACTTATCCAACAATTTTTCAACAGTACAGCAATACTTGTCATAGATCATAGATGGACAGGTTAAATTTAGCACATCAGAAAGAGCAGAGGAGGCGACAGAATCACAAAAGGAGCTAGTGCCAACAGTATTTAAATGACGATAACGTATGGTTAGATTTTTGATGTGGTTGACTGGACAGATAGATGTAAAATCAAAGGAGATGAGTCTATGGTCAGAAAGAGGGGTAGCTAAACTATCAACAGAGATATTATTCAGACCAGATGTACAAACAAGATCAAGCGTGTGACCATGAGTATGAGTTGGAAAATTAACATGCTGGATGAGGTCAAAACAGTCAAAGACAACATTTAGCTGAGTAGCAGTGGAGCAAGCAGTATCAACATGAATGTTGAAATCACCAAGAAGAATAACTTGGGACGACACAGCACATGCTTGGGTTAGTAGTTCACTGAGTTCTGAGAAAAAGTCACTTTGTTGTTTAGGTGGTCTGTAAATTAATATAAGTACAACAGGATGTTTGATACCAAACTTCATAACCATGTACTCAAATGTGATGGTATTGTGAAAAACCAGTTTAGAGACAATTAATGACGCACGAAAAATGACAGCAAGACCACCCCCTTTACCGGTTGTACGTGGTTCTGACATATGTCGATAGCCAATAGGGGTGAGCAGATTCAGGTGGATAAAATCATCTGGTACCTGCCAAGTCTCTGTGAGAAATAACATGTCATATTTATTGTCAACTATTAGCTCATTCATATAGGTGCCTTTGTCTGAGATAGATCGACAATTTAGAAGGGCACAGTGTTTATTTGTTCTATTGACAGTAGGGGTGTGCTTAATCACAGAGTCAGTCATATTAATGTTGATAAGGGAGCGATGTCGATTATGAGAACGCGCCGACTGTTTCATAGCCCTGCTACTGGACCAGATAGAGGGGATCGCAGACGATGATGACTGATGAAGGACGTATCTCCTTCTGGAAGAGCGATGTACATATCTTGGGCGACGAAGGATACCAGATGCGCGGCAATGGTCATACGTCGCGAGGTCGAGGCGCCAATGCCCGTTTAGAGCCACTAGCTCACAGGGCCTGTATACGATTTCCATTTGAGTGTTGAAACCAAAAATAGCCAGAGATAGAGTAGTAAATGCCAGAGACTTTAACGTGCTGAGAAGAGCCATGGAAAAGTCAGCCAACAGCATTACCGCGTTAGCCAGAACCGAACCCAACCAAACATCAACAAAAGCACACGGAAAGTGCAGCTACCTGACCAAACAGTATGCTAGCAGACAATCCACAAGAAGAGTGTTAACTCACCTCATAGTTAGTCAGATCGATGTAGGATCGAGAGGGTAGAGGGCTCGCGATAAACTAGAAACCAAACTTTCTTGCCACAAAAAACTCTCCAACACGTGTTCTCCAGCACGCCGAAAGGCAAAAAAATAACATCCAGATAACATCCAGACGTATGGAAATTCCTCAGAACGTGAATTAACACAGCAGGCAAACGAAACAAAACAAAAAAAGACAAAACAATAACCCAGCATGGAGCGGCAGCTAGATGCGCACAGCGTTCCCAAACCGGAAGTGCAGTCAGAGGGAAAGAATCAAAGTAGAAGAGTTAAAGAAAAATCTGAGATTTCAGCAGATCTTTTTCACCAGAGCAAAATCACAAAGTGAAGCTGGTGTGAAAACAGAGGAGAAATCAGAGGCACATCAGCCGGTAATTTACTGAGGGAGAGTTTCTGAAGAGCTGCGTGATGAAGGTGTGAGACGTCTGATGATGTTGATGGAGAAGTATAGAGAATGTTAAAAGGAGTTGCAGTGTGTGTTTGTGGATTTAGAGAAAGCGTATTACAGGATGCTGAGAGAGGAGTTGTGGTATTGTATGAGGAAGTCAGGTGTGTCAGAGAAGTATGTGAGGGTGATGCAGGACATGTATGAGGAGAGTGTGACAGCAGTGAAGTGTGCAGTAGGATCGACAGACTGCTTCAAGGTGGAGGTTGGACTGCATCAAGGATCGGCTCTGAGCCCTTTTCTGTTTGCAGTGGTGATGGACAGGTTGACGGACGAGGTCAGACAGGAGTCTCTGTGGACTATGAGGTTTGCGGATGATATTGTGATTTGTAGTGAGAGTAGGGAGCAGGCATTTGAATAAAAGACAGGAGGTGTAGCTGGAGGTAGCAGAGCTGAAGATGTTGAGGTTTTCTTTGGTAGTGACAATGATGGGTACAATTAGAAATTAGTTTATTAGAGGGACAGCGCATGTAGGACGTTTTGGAGACAAGGTGAGGGAGGCGAGATTGAGATGGTTTGGACATGTGCAAAGGAGGGACATGGGGTATATCGGTAGGAGAATGCTGAGGATGGAGACACCAGGAAGGAGGAAAAGAGGAAGGCCAAGGAGGAGGTTTATGTATGTGGTGAGGGAAGACATGCAGGTAGTTGGGTTGAAAGAGGCAGATGTAGAGGACAGGGGGGTATGGAGACGGATGGTCCGCTATGGTGACCCCTAATGGGAGAAGCCGAAAGAAGAAATAGAAGATTAATACCAGTGGAAATTTGAACTGTTCAGCTATAGAATTAGCAGAGCATTGGTGACTTTTATGCACCATGCGCCTCAGCACTCGGTGATCCTGCTTTGATTTCTTCTAAATGATTCTACTTTCTAATATTACCACTTGCAGGTGACCATGGAATATTTTTAACGGATGAAATTGTTTCTAATTCTATCTAATTTATTACAAAATGACTTTTTGCAGGGTGGCATTCTATCACAGCACTATGCTTTCACTGGGCTCCAAAGAATGACCCTTTTTTATTTTACATTTTTAGTTATTTAGTTATTTATCCACCTGTGGCAATGGGTCTGATTCACCTGAATTTAATGATTAAGTGGTGTTTCCCACTACTTTTGTCCATAGTGTGTGATCTATTTTGCTCCTTTCATTTCATTTCACTACTCCAGACATCATCAACACCCCCAAACCTGATGAGAGAGCCATCATGACCTACGTGTCCTGCTTTTACCATGCTTTTGCTGGAGCCGAGCAGGTACAGCTGTCTGAACAAAGACTTACAATAAGAGGTTACAACATATTGTTTTGTTAACAACCTTATTAATCAAACATACATGTCTTTCCGCTCATGAAAGGCGGAGACTGCTGCTAGCAGGATTTGTAAAGTACTTGGAGTCAACCAGGAAAATGAGAAGTACATGGAAGACTATGAGAAGCTGGCCAGTGAGGTGAGACACTCATGTTCTCTGAGAATGCCCACTTCTATGTTCACTTCTACTCCCACTTTTCTCTCTTTTTTCTCCTCATTAGCTGCTTGATTGGATCCAACGCACCACCCCGTGGCTGGAGAACCGAACTCCCGAGACAAGTATGGCGTCCATGAAAAAGAAACTTGAAGATTTCCGTGACTATTGTCGCATTCACAAGCCACCAAAAGTGCAGGAGAAATGTCAGCTGGAGATCAACTTTAACACGCTGCAGACCAAACTGCGTATCAGCAACAGGCCTGCCTACATGCCGTCTGAGGGGAAAATGGTGTCGGTGAGACACCAAAATCATACATATCAAAGATTATTTTAAAACTTTATTGCCGTGTTCCAAAAAATTTATATGCATAAGGGGATTTAACAGTTTTAAGCAAAAGAGGTTTTTTTTTTCATATTTTTCCAGGTATGTATATAATTTTAAATTGTTTGGAAATGGCCTTATAACCCTTCCCAAATTGATGGGCAGGAACAGTTGTTTCTCTAATATCATTGCTGTCTTTACTCTTTGGCATTGTGTTAACAAACACCTTAATGCTCCAGACCAGCAAACTGCTAAAACTTGATATATTGTAGAGGTGGTCAATCAATTATTAGTACTTTGTAGTTTTTATAAAGGGCTTTTAAATTTTGGCTTAATTTTTGTAAAATAAATAATAATTGAGTGTTATTGAGGGATTTGGATTTATTGATTTTATTGATGGTCAATAAAAAACATTTTTGAGGTTAATAGATTTTTATTAAATTAATTATTAACTTAAAAATAGTTTTACAAGAGGCACATAATCGGCAAAAGCATAAAATGAATTACGAAACACAAAGACACATAATTAATCATTAACTCAAGGAATAATTAAATATATATATATATATATATATATATATATATATATATATATTAGCTAAGAAAAGTTAGTTTTCAGAGGATATGGCTTTTCAGGTCAGTGCTCATTAAAGGTGATATTCCAGTTAACAGGTCCTGTGTCAATGTGATAATCATTCTAACAAATCCTCAGTGGAGGTAATTATCAGGCTAACAGGTCCTCTTGTTCTCTGTAGGACATTACAAGTGCGTGGCAGGGTCTAGAGCAGGCAGAGAAAGGCTATGAAAAATGGCTGCTGAATGAACTTCAACGTTTGGAGCGTCTAGACCATCTGGCTGAGAAATTCCAGCAGAAGGCATCCACCCATGAGAGCTGGGCTAAAGGTGAAAGTGTGCAAGACAAGAAAACATCGGTTTCAAATATGATAAATACTATGCAAATATAAAAGATGCTTAGTGCCATAAACCCATTTGTATCTGAAGAACATAATACATAATACAATATACATAATACTTACTACTCATATTTGAAAGAATGCTCAACAAGGATACATACTTACTGTGAATCAGCAACATTTCCAACTTTAATTATGTAGATAAGATATTTAATGTCAATAAATCCCGACCGAAATATATGGCGCATACACTTTATGGACAAAAGTACTTGGACGTCAACTTTTCCAGCAAAATCTGGTTCCTCACAAAATCTATTTCCACAAAAAATGAGGCACACAATTGTATAAGAATCTGTAGAATTAACTGTTCCCTTTATTTCAACTAGGAGGTCCAAACCTGTTTCAGCAAGACAAGTTTTCTGTGCACAAAACCAGCTCCATCAATATGGGTTGAAGTGGAAGATCTTGAGTAGCCTGCTATAGTGCCTTGACTTTAACCCTATTGAACACTTTACCTATATCAGTACTTGGGTTTACTAACTACGGTTGAACACAAATCTCTACAAACACACTCCAAAATCTAATTAACTAATTTTTCCAGAAGAGTGGAGGTTTTATACCAGCAGATGAAAACTAAATGACTTTTCATTTTGGGCCAACCTGCTTCCATATAGAGTCTGTGTTTCATTATTTCTTATTTAGATTAGTTATTAGTTAATATAGCATGCATATATCTGTACAGATCATAGGAACCTGCTTTGGTTTTGAGTAGGCTTCATTCCACCACCTATTCATTCAAATACAGATATTTGAATATTAAATCTTGCCAAAAAGCACATCCTTATTAACTCTTCAGTGTTATATTACTGATCATGACTGCACAATATACCATAGTGTAAAGTGTTTTATGTGTGTCATACTGTATGTACTGTAATACAGAAATGTTGCTGCACTGCACACATTTCCTCAAAGGAAAGATAACCAGGTAATTCATGGTCAAAATATATAACAGCGCAGGTGTATGCTTGCTGTATGTATTCTGTGTGTGTGATGTAGGTAAGAATGAGCTCCTGACTCTGAAGGACTATGAGAAGGCCTCTCAGACTGAGGTGCGAGCGTTGCTCCGGAGGCATGAGGCATTTGAGAGCGACCTCGCCGCACACCAGGACCGAGTGGAGCAGATTGCCGCCATCGCACAGGAACTTAAGTATGACCACTTCCAGTTTCTTTTCCTTTACACATGAAAAAATTATAAGTATGCAGGAAAGTCATTGGAGAACCATTTGGAGTAGGTCTCTGGTCTTTTAATTACACTTTATTCTTTACCTGCATGATGACATTACATAAATGTTAGATCCTGGTGAAATATGCTTTTGTTATATATGACTTTATAACAAAAACTTTTTTTAAAAAGGTCCTCTAATCAAAATGTAATTTTTTTTACAGCACCATGTCACTATTACTGTTATACACACAAACACATTCCACTCTAAGCTTCAGGTGGGCAATCTGGCATAAATACCACCTCAGGATTTCTTTCATGTTGAAAAAAAAAAACTCTGCTGTCAGAGCGCTACTGCACTACTAAGACTTCCATGCTTCTGTGTTTACATTTACGTCATGTCTCCACGCCATCCTGTGAATTCTCACGTCATTCGTTCACATGTGTCTTTGATTCCGTGTTGATTATTGCGTGTATATTGTTTCCGACTAGTTTTGTGTAGTAG
>JAAIIK010000113.1:289458-312633 GCA_014706435.1 Silurus glanis
AGGCTGAAGATCCACATACATGCCTGCTGATTCTTAGCTTCGTAAAGAGTGAGAGTCAGGACTTTATACACCAGCGGATTGAAAAAGACGCGCAGTAAGAGGAAATCGGTTGTTCGGCTGAAATCAGCGCGCAGTGAAAAGAAAAATTTTATATTTCACCAAATCAATGGATTAAAACTAAAGTAACGAGCCTGTTTTGAAAATGTAAGAAGTAAAAAGTACAGATATTTGTGTAAAAATGTAATGAGTAAAAGTAAAAAGTTGTCTGAAAAATAAATAGTGGAGTAAAGTACTGATACCAGAAAAATCTACTTAAGTACAGTAACGAAGTATTTGTACTCCGTTACTTCCCACCTCTGCCAGCGCGCGACCTCCCTCTGAACCGAAGCTTCCTGTTTCAGCCTTTGTTTGTAAACAGGCATGAGGAAGATGCCTGTTTACAAACATGGTCCGATTTCCCAAACGGTGGACGTGATTGTGCCTTGTAGCTTGTCTTGAATGTTGTGTAACAGTGGTCCAGTGTCCTTTCGCCCCTGGTGGAGCAGGTGATGTGCTGGTGAAAGTTTGGTAGCGCACGCTTGAGGTTGGCACTGTTAAAATCTCCTACCACAATGAGCGCAGCGTCCCGATGCTGTGTTTGGTGAAGTGTTATTGTCTCATGTAAATCCCATACTGCACTACGTGTCCGCTTGAGGTGGAATATAAACGGCACTGACTATGACCGAGCTGAATTCCCGAGGTAGATAAAAGGGCCGACATTTGATGGTCAGTAGTTCCAGATTTGGTGTGCAGGAGCGTGAAAGCGGAACGATGCTCGTGCTGTCGCACCAGTGGTTGTTCACCATCAGACACACTCCACCTCCTCTTGACTTCCCCGACTCCAGTGTTCTGTCCATGCGGTAAACCGAGAAAAACTCGGCCGGCTGGATGGTGTGGTCCCGTACCGCTAGGTTCAGCCATAGGTTTCAGTATCATTATGGGAAAATGCATATTGCCATTTTTAAAAATAAACGATGTATGACAGTATTTCTGTGCTAAATACCCTCCTTCCAGATAGTATAAGTATCGCAAAGTTTTTTCAAGTATGGCCACTTCTCCCTGAACAGCGTGTACACAGAAGGAGAGCAAGAGCATGCCCAGAAATGTGTTTCTTTAATGGAAGTGGTCAGCTGTGGTACACAGAACTTGCTTGAGAAAAACGTGTCCAAAGAAGTGTGTTATTTTGATGTGAGGGAAAGAGACCCTTGTTCAGCTTTCCAAAGCGTTACGTGAACTGGGAATGCAGTTTATTGTTCCAGGGCAGCTAAGCAGTGTTCATACCGGGTGCGTTTGTTTGTTCTGGTCATTACTTTAGCTCCTCCCACGGCACGCCCCAGTAGCTAGGCTATTTTCAGAGAGAAGTGTAAAGCTGTATCTTTCTTTTATACATCTGATGAAGACACTGGAAATATTAAGGATGCAATGCTACTATATAGGTACTCAATATTAACATGAGTCGGCCAAAGCTGTGCGTTATGTCCCCTTTAAACCCCAATTTTTCTATATTCTTATTTATTTATTTTATTTATTTATTTATTTTTTATTAATTAAGGTCCCTGGTGGTCTAGTGGTTAGGATGCGGCGCTCTCACCGCTGCGGCCCGGGTATATATATAATATAATAAATTTAGACAGAAATTTAGTCTACATACATACATATAGACACACACACAGAAAATTAGAACATTGTGAAAAAGTTCAATATTGGAGACTCGTGGCGTCACACTCTAATCAGCTCATTAAATCCAAACACCTGCAAAAGGTTTCCTGAGCCTTTAAATGGTGTCTCAGTCTGGATCAGGCTTCACAGTCATGGGGAAGACTGCTGACTTGACAGTTGTCCAGGAGACGATCATTGACACCCTGCACATGGAGGTTAGACCTAAAAGGTCATTGCTATAAAGCTGCTGTTTACAGAGTGCTGTATCCAAGCACATTAATGGAAAGTTGAATTTAAGGAAAAAAATGTGGTAGAAAAAGGTAAAATTAAGCCCATTCAAGAATTTGGGGAGAGAAGAAACGCAAAGCGAACAATTAATTAAAAAAACTTTGTTCCCTTAAACTGCTGAAAACTTGTACATTTCTCAGAGAAATTAATCCAGTCAACCGCATCATTTTAACTGCAGCTCATACAAACTGAGGGCAGCGTAACAAACTCTGACAAAAGCGTGTTCTGCTCTCTTCTACATAAACTATATTGCTAAAAGTTTGCAGACACCTGTTCATAAGTATGGTATGTGCTTTTTGAGCATCACATACCACATTTAGTCCCAATTTGCTCGTATAGTTCTCTCCTCTATTCTGAGATGTTCCACTTGATTTTTGGAGTGTGCTTATGGATATTTGTGTTGATTTCCTAGACAAGGGTGTTAGTAAAGTCAGGTACTGATGTAGGTGAGATAAGAAGGCCTGAGGTGCAGGCAGTGTTCCAATTCATTCAAAATGTGTTTTGTAGGGTTGGTATCAGAGCTCTACAGCAGGCCACTCAAGATCTTCCCAAAGCTCTAAGGACACCATGAAGCTTGAGTTGCCATTGACTAGTAATTTCGTTCATTTTACTCACCAGATTTCTTACATGAAATGCATTAATAATGCAACTGAACAAAAAAAACAAACAAAAAAATCCACGCTTTATCCATCATGGCTTTGGTTTGTAGAACCTTTTTTTAATTTCTTTATAAACTTCAGTTCTGTCTCTTTGGACTGAAATGGTAGGTTTTCCTAATTTCCTAAGTGTAAGGCAGCATTTATACGACTCACCAAGAAGTGCTCCAGCCTGTGAGCAATACAGTGAGTGTCTATCAGTTTTGCAACACAGCCGCTGCTTGGCCCATGTTCACATTTGCACTAGCAGCACAAAATCCAACAAGCTTTTGCTTCCAGTCATCTAATCCAAATTTTGACATTGAGGACTGAATGCAATCTAGCTCGTAAATACCTCACATATCTAGCTTCGTATTTTGTCACAGGAGAAACAGCTGCACCATTAATCATAATTAATATGTAGTTGGACTCTTTCACTTTCTTTGCCTCCGTATCCTGTAAATCTGCGGCAATATTTGAAATCGGCGCAGCGGACATCATCATATGTTGGGGAAATGTCCAGGCCATTTTTTTTTCTGCAGCATTATCAGTGGCTTTATTGAAGTGAAACTCAATTTCTCTTTTGTGAAATAATATGCTGTATTCTTTAAAACAGAAAGCTCACATCTCGCCACGCCGTCATTCATTTTGAGTTTAAAACCCTTTTGCGATCAACGGGTTCCTCGGGGTCTTTGCTTTAATTACTAGCCACTGGCTAATTAAATATATTTTTTAGTCGTGGAAATGTACTCGATATGTGAGTGATTTACTCACATTATATTCCTCTTCAACCCATGAAAACTAGATCATCGTGGAGCTGGCTTTGTGCACAGGGGCATTGCCGTGCTGGAACAGGTTTGGGTTTTTAAGTTCAAGTGAACGCAAAATCTTATTATACCGCAGTCAAAGACATTGTGGTAACAGTTTGGAGAAAAACCAACATATGGCAGGAAAGGTCAGGTGTTCCAATACTTTTGTCCATATAGTGTACATGAGCTTACAGACACCCAGGATTGGCTGGGGTTGCTATGACTGACAGGAGAAGAGTGTCCCACCCCTCTCACCCAGAGAGCATGGCTATTTTAGCTCCAATGGCTCCGAAGACATGGCTGAAACACTGACAAGCTTTAAACGGTCAATATATCCTGACACCAGGGTAACAGCACCAAACATTCAAACAGCTCCACATTTACATTACAATCACAAGGAAAATTTACATAAAAATGAAATATTTCCTTTGTATGCAAGATAATGTTGGGAAACCTCATAGCATACAGTGTGCGGACATTTTTCACATTAAAATAAGTGATTTTAACTATTTTAATACAGATGCTCCCCACTTTATGAACATTGGAGATCCAAGATGGCGGTGCGGCAGGAGCTCGCAGCGGCCGCTCCGGACCCAAAATGGTGCTACTTTCACTTTGTAGCCCGCCTTACACAACACATGGACATCAGAGCAACCGGTGTCCCTGTGTACAACCGCAAAACCCTGAAAGAACTCAGAAACAACCCAAACAACACAATTAATGATGACCTGCGGCAGAAGCTACGCAACCTCGGCGTGCTCCGAGAACCAGGCCTCCAGACCTCGGCATCGCCTGCGGCGGACGGACGGAGGAGGGGGAATCGAAAGCGCTGCGCGAGAAAGCAGAAGCGCGGAAAGCGAGCGGGTGTTAATGCTAGGCTAAAAGCTAACCCTAGCCGGCCCGCTCTACCATCACTACTGCTGGCAAATGTCTGCTCCCTGGACAATAAATTAGACTACATCAGACTCCAACAAGCTACTTGGCGTGAGTAAAGACACTGCTGCGTTTTTGTGTTTACTGAGACGTGGCTGAGCGACAGAGTTCCGGACGCCGCCATCCAGCTGGACGGGCTAGCCGCGTTTCGTGCCGACAGGAATGCAGCTCTGTGCGGTAAGACTCGCGGCGGGGGTCTGTGTGTTTACGTCAACACGGAATGGTGTAAGAACTCTGTGCTTGTTTCTACCTACTGCTCATCGCTGCTGGAGTTTATTGTTGTGAGATGTAAACCTTTTTATTTACCACGGGAATTCACCACCGCTATTGTGCTCGGAGTGTACATACCACCTAGCGCTAATGCTAAGGAAGCGCTCAGCGTGCTCTACGGGATCATTAGCAAACTTCAAAACACACACCCTGACGGATTGTTTATTGTCGCCGGAGATTTTAATCACGCAAATCTCAGGACTGTGCTCCCAAAATTTTATCAGAATGTGAACTTTGCAACCAGAGGAAAAAACACACTGGATGTTCTTTACACAAACATCCGGGGTGCATACCGGGCGAAGCCCCGCCCCCACCTTGGGTACTCAGACCACATCTCTGTTATGCTGATCCCAGCATACAGACCACTCAGCAGGCGTTCAAGACCAGTTCGGAAGCAAGTGAGAACCTGGCCAGCAGGATCCATGTCTGCTCTCCAAGACTGTTTTGAATGCACTGACTGGGACATGTTCAGGGAAGCTGCAACCAACGGCGATTTAATCAACTTGGAGGAATACACGTCAACAGTGACCAGCTACATCGGCAAGTGCATTGATGACGTGACCATCTCCAAGACCATCACTACACGCTCCAACCAGAAGCTGTGGATGACCGCCAAGGTGCGTGCGCTGCTAAAAACAAGAGACTCCGCCTTCAGAGCAGGGGACAGGGCGGCCTTGAAAACAGCAAGGGCCAAACTGTCCCGTGCCATCAGAGAGGTGAAGCGCGCACACGCCAAGAGAATTCACGGCCACTTCCAGGACAGCGGAGACACCCGGCGCATGTGGCAGGGCATCCAAGCGATCACGTACTACAAGACAACATCACCTGCTTGTGACCGTGACGCCTCCCTCCCAGATGCGCTGAACGACTTCTACGCCCGGTTCGAGGTGCAGAACAACATGGTGCCGAGGAAGACCATCCCTCCTCCCAGTGACCAGGTGCTCTGTCTAAACGCAGCTGAAGTGAGGAAAACTCTATGCAGAGTTAACCCACGGAAGTCTGCTGGACCAGACAACATTCCTGGCAGAGTGCTCAGGGAATGTGCAGAACAGCTAGCGGATTTCTTCACCGACATCTTCAACATCTCCCTGAGCAGCGCCACTGTTCCTATGTGCCTCAAGACGACGACCATCATTCCTGTGCCGAAGAAGTCTTCTGTCTCCTGCCTCAATGACTATCGTCCCGTTGCACTCACACCCATCATGATGAAGTGCTTCGAGAGGCTCGTCATGAGGCACATAAAGCACCACCACACTGAGCACTGGAGCCCCTCAGGTCTGTGTGCTCAGTCCACTGCTGTTCACTCTGCTGACTCACGACTGTGCACCAATGCACAGCTCGAATCATATCATCAAGTTTGCCGATGACACGACCGTGGTGGGTCTCATCAGCAAGAATGACGAGTCAGCATACAGAGAGGAGGTGCAACGGTTAACAGCCTGGTGTGGAGCCAACAACCTGTCTCTGAACGTTGACAAAACTAAAGAGATGGTTGTTGACTTCAGGAGAACACAGAGTGACCATTCTCCACCGATCATCGATGGATCCTCAGTGGAGATCGTCAAGAGCACCAAATTCCTTGGTGTTCATCTGGCGGACAACCTCACCTGGTCACTTAACACCAGCTCCATCACCAAGAAAGCCCAGCAGCGTCTCTACATCCTGAGAAGGCTGAGGAAAGCTCATCTCCCTCCCCCATCCTGACCATGTTCTACAGAGGGACCATCGAGAGCATCTTGAGCAGCTGCATCACTGCCTGGTTTGGGAACTGCACCGTCTCGGATCGCAAGACCCTACAGAGGATAGTGAGGACAGCTGAGAAGATCATCGGAGTCTCTCTCCCCTCTATTATGGACATTTACACCACACGCTGCATCCGCAAAGCACACAGCATTGTGGATGACCACACACACCCGTCACACACACTCTTCACCCTCCTACCATCAGGGAAACGGTTCCGAAGCATTCGGGCCGTCACATCAAGACTGTGCAACAGTTTTTTCCCGCAAGCCATCAGGGTCCTCAACAAACATCTGAACTGAACTCTCTCTCTCACACACACACACACACACACACACACACTTACACACAACTGTGTGACTGATCTGTACAAACCGGACTCAACACACATCATACACTTCGCACACCCAGGTTTCAGTACCATTCACACTTTTCATTATTGCAAAATGTTTACATGCTGTTTGTTTCTGATCTTCCGGGACTTGTTCTTTTGCACAATATTCTGTCCAAATCCTTTGGTCACTGTTCAGTTTATTTTGATTGCTGCTATTGTTGAATTGCACAATTCTGTTTACATTTTTCTGCTACTGTGCACCTTATTCTGTCACGACAGGTTTTACTGGCGGAGCTATTGCTATTTTTATTTTTATATTTTGTGTATTGTCCTGCACTGTCCTGTGTTGTCTTGCACTGTCTTGTGTTGTCTTTTGCACTGTTTGCACCAGCTGCACACATGCACTTTATGTGGCGAGGATCTTAGTTCCGGCCCTGTGTTTTTCTGTTCTGTGACTGTTGTTTTATGTTGTTTTATGTAGCACCTGGGTTCAGGAGGAACGTTGTTTCATTTCACTGTGTACTGCATCAGCTATATATGGTTGAAATGACAATAAAAGCTTCTTGACTTCTTGACTTGCCTTGATTCACTTTACGAACATTTGTTCGGAGTCGAAAGAATTGAAAAAGGAGGAGAGCCACCGCGAGCTAGTCCTCGACCGTAACGAGTCTACATGATGGTCACTGGACCCGGGCGAATTAATTTTTAATATTGTTTTATTACTTACTTACTTGATTATTTCGATTTGTTTTAGTATATTTTATTGTTTATTTGATAGTATTTATAGCTCTTACATCATTAGGACATATGCGTAGTCAATAACAAATTCATGGTATGAACGGTCGTTCGGAACGTAACTCGTTCGTAAGGTGGGGAGCGTCTGTATCTAAACTATAAATCGAAGTAGCACTGCATGATTTTTTTTTACAACAGTCATCTAAAATTTAATAATACAATTCTTGAGGCAGTGGTTCTCACAAGAATGCCATTAGACAATTAAAAAATATATAATATGGCAATATCAATATGGCGACACCTCAGGGGTGAAAAGATTCATTGATTCTTATTAAAAAAGGGTTTAAAAAAGTGTGCATCAGATACAAGTTGTCATTTGAATTGCAATGCATAATTTTCTACGTATTTGCATCAGTAAAAATACGATTTGTTTATACATTATTAGTAGATGCGCTACACTTTTATTATTTAGAATGTTACCAATAATTTGTGACCAATGTGTCCTGAGAGTCACATAGAATACAGATTAACATGGCAGAGGTCGAGCTGCATCTTCCTGGAGACAGAACAAGGAAAGAACATCGGTTTTATTTTTATTTTTTGTACTACAAAGGGCTGTTTGTGAAAGGGCCATACACTAGAAACCAGAAAGCACTAAATAAATTTATGACTTATTGTCTGTCTGAACCAAAGAAATAAAAGTGAACTATCTGTACCTTAATGAATTGCATAGCAACATGGTTTTTCCACTGAATCTCATTAGAGGTGAATCGTATTGCATCAGTAGCACTGCTGAATAGCACAATTAAATGCTTCATTCTGATTAGTCAGAATGTACATGCTAACAAAAACTGGGTGGTGGTGGGGAGACGGGAGACGGTAAGGGCACGATTAAATTTTAGGGTTGTTTAAAATATAGCAGCTCACCTTTAAATGTGTAGCAGTGCATTCTGGGGTTTCATCATAGCCCCCGAATGTGTTGGGAAGGCCTGGAGATAAGCAAACACGGGTAAATCAAAGCATGACACAAATCTCAAAAGTAACCTCATGCAGCAAAGGGGCATTACCTGCGTTGGGGTAACATATGATGAAAGCCTCAGTGCTCTTTCCGATTGTTTCGATAAACGGCCTCATTTCAGAGGCTCCCAGAGCACAGTTCAGACCAATGCTGCAGGAAGGGAGGGAGGGGTTAGAGATGTTAAGCTTACATAGTGTGTCAAACCAGCACAAACGCACTAAAGCTCAACGGAAGCAAAGTTTGATGTCAATGGTTTGTTATTCCAGTTTGTGGAATCCTCCTCATCCTCCTCAGCCTAAGCCTTTACTACAACTCTTTAAAAGACTAAAAGACAGGAGGCGGAGCTGAAGGTGGCAGAGTTAAAGGTGATGGTGACGAGGATGGAAAGGATTAGAAATTAGTTTATTAGAGAGACCGTGCAGGTTTGATGTTTTGGAGACAAGGTGAGAATGAGATGGTTTGGACATGTGCAGAGGAGAAACATGGGGTATATCGATAGAAGAATGCTGAGGATGGAGCCACCTGGCAGGAAGAGAAAAGGAAGACCAAGGAGGAGGTTTATGGATGCGGTGAGGGAAGACATGCAGGTGGTTGTTTGAGAGGCAGATGAAGAGGGGACCCCTAACTGGAGCAGCCGAAATAAGAAAGAAAAAAAACAGTGACTACAATCCTTTACATGCCTATTGATTAGATTTTAGCCATCTAATAAGGGGTTATAATAAGAGTTACTCAGCCACAATACTGGAAATCTCTCAGCTCGCTATATAATGGGAAATAAACAGGTTCATACTGATCGGCAACAAATTTGCAAGCTGTATTGCGTCTGCACTTCTAGAGGGGTTAATGATAAACTGACAAGGGCATGATGAGCAATATTTTGGATTTGATCCAGCTAGACAGATATTTTGGTAATGAGCAATGCCATCTCAGAGTCAACACTTTCCCACATAAACATTCAGTTCCTGATCAATCACGATGACAAGACCAGTGTTGGGCAAAGTTACTTTAAAAAGTAATGCATTACAATATTGAGTTACTCCCCAAAAAAGTAACTAATTACGTTACTTAGTTACTTTTTATGGAAAGTAATGCGTTATATTACTTTTGCGTTACTTTTGCATTACTTGTATCTCTTTCATGCCTTACAGGTGTAACAGGTGTAATATAGATAATTGCCATCAAGAAATAAGTTATATTAGCGCAAAAGACATGTCTTAAATATATAAAATGCTTAATAACTTCTTCGAGAACAATAAGATGATCGACTAAATTTTGACCACAAGGCTGAACACTTTCCTGTCGCACTTTTCTGTACACTGCTTTGCAAACTGCCTTCGCCGTCAGAAATGTAACTATCGTTAGTGTATATAAGGTTAAGGGTGTGGGCTGCACACCGGTGATGTGGAGGTGTCGAGAAAAATATTTTAATCAACCTTATCTAGCGTGTGTTATAATCAAATCAAAAATCAAATCTCTCTGGAACAGTTGAGCTAGAGAGATGTTCAAGAAATTGAGCAATCTCAGTAGCAAGTGAGAAGAGCTGGAATTGGCGATATTGTTTACGAAGACCACCCTTAGGAGATGTCCCAGAACGTCTGCGTGATGGAGCTGAGCAAAAGAAACCAACAGAAATAAGATGTTAAACAGGGTAAAGTCACAGTGACAAGAAAAACACAAACTGCTAGGTGCATGCAAGAATAACACCCATTCAAAAGAAGATTCAACACACTATGTAACAATCAGTTCAGAAAATATAAATGAAGTATAACCTAGGTACTTGTATAATCAAGTAGAGTAATATGGTCAAACATATATGAATAGACAATCTAAATACACTGATATAGCTAGATTCAATGTAGAATAGCAAACAGCATTATAAAAAAAAGAATAAAAGCATAACACTTACCCATTGCAGATGCAGGAAGGCAAAATAGGCCACAAAAAGGTTGTTCACACTTGAAAGACTGAAGCAATGTATGGTTGGATTTAGAGAGAATAAAGGCTTTATACACACTCATTTTTTTAAATAAAACCAGATAAAGGCCGAAAATAAGGGGAATGGAGGAGAGCAGGAACTCCAAAATGGGACCATATGGGAAGAGTGAAGACCAAGGCCAAAGATAAGGGGAATTGAAACAAAGAGGGCAAAGCCAGAAAATAAGGGGAATTGTTCAAGATGAAGAAATTAGAAAAAAACAAAAGACACAGGGTGTCTGCAGGGTATAAATACGAGCGCGAGCAAACAGCAGGTGTACTTCGTCATTCTGGTGTGCTTTATCATTTTGATGCGCTGATCATTTTGATGTGAAGTACCCACCTTCGATTGAGCTCATTGGAACGTGTATGAAATAAAGAAGTTTTGCTTTTACTCATCCAAGACTAAGGATCCTTCATTGGCGGTTTGTGTCTATTATATTTTTGTCTTTTTAGAATTGGCTGGGCAACATTGGGAATCCTCCGAGCAAAGAATCCACCCTCGATGTGTCGCCTCAGAGACGGGCTCTGAGTTCCGACAGAGGGAGAACATACCTTTCGCCGTCATCTCGTAAAACTTTGTGAAATTCCGTAAATATGACCTCGTCCTCATCATTATCTGCTTCATCATCAGCTTGAAACATTCTGAACGCTTTCACAAAGTTTGCGCTATTATCAGTGACCGTGGCAGTTTATCTTCCCACAAAGAGCAAATGAGCTGTGAATTTGCTCTCTATCTCCGCTGCGATGGCATCGTACATGTGTCTCCCACGGAAAACTTTTATTCTGAGCAGTCTATAGATATGCAGTGTTTGAAAGTCGGCAAAATGTTTCTATATTTCTGTCTCCATTTCCATATATTCAACATTGCATAATGTTACATATATTCAACATTATACACACACACACACACACACACACACACACACACACACACACACATCTGTAGTGCTGTGCTTTGCATGCAGATGTTTATTTTTTGTTTTTGAAGTGGTATTTTTTGCAGTTGTCAAGAGCTTTTCACCAACACATAATCTACACTTAACCATTATTCCCTTCTCCTTTTCCTCGACTATTTCAAGTTTTTTCTTTAATATTTGTGAATATAATGAACATTACAGTACAGAACAGTAATATTTTACATGGAATGTTATTATTTTTATTTTTTTTATCCAGTACACACACACACACACACACACACACACACACACACACACACACACATCTGTAGTGCTGTGCTTTGCATGCAGATGTTTATTTTTTTTTTTGAAGTGGTCAAGAGCTTTTCATCAACACATAATCTACACTTAACCATTATTCCTTTCTCCTTTTCCTCGACTATTTCAAAATAATAAGAACACTTCCATCACAGTAATGTAATCCCTTAGTTTGCCGTCTCCGCTTCTGACCAGCTTCTGTTCCCGCTGCTCGCACGTATGAGTGCGCGATTCTACGTGACTACGTTCATTTTAATTCAGTATTTATTTTTTTATGCAAAATAATTGAACTGAAAAGTAACACATTACTTTTTTAAAAAGAAACTCAGATATTAGTGTGTAAATTTATAAAGTAAAGCGCTACTTTACTCGTTACTCCAGAAAAGTAATATTATTACGTAACGCATCAAATCAAATCAAATCAAATCAAATCAAATCAAATTTTATTCATCACATACACATACATACAGGGTACGACATGTAGTGAAATGCTTTATACGATGGTCCGGCATGAGGGAATAGGATGGGGGAAAGGAAAAGAAGGCAGATAAATAAGTATAAGGTATAAGAAAAACTATATAAAATAAAATAAAAATAAATAAAATAAAATAAAAGAATATAAGGTATAAAGATATATAAAAAGATAATTGTATGAAACAAATATACATATAAACAGTAAACAATGTGTAGTAAAAATGTAAACAATAGACAATTTGTGGTGGGTTGTCCATAAAGTGTTCGTGTGCGGTATGGTGTGGTGTAAAGGTGCGTAAAGTGTCCATGTGCAATATGGTGTGGTATGAATAAAATAAAAAAGCGCACTGTGCTGTGCAAGTCCAGAGTTTAAAGTGTCGTGGTGCGAACGGTGAGATATGGTTAAAGTGACGTGGTGCGAAGGTGAGATATGTACAGAGAAGTGTGATGATGGAGAGAGTGGGCCAGTTCTAGATCCTGGGTGTTTCCTGGTTTAAACACCGAATGGCCTGCGGGAAGAAGCTCCTCCTCATTCTCTCTGTGTTCGCTTTCAGGGAGCGGAAGCGTTTTCCCGAACGCAACAGAGAAAAGAGTCCATTATTCGGATGGCTGAGGTCCTTCATAATCTTCCTAGCTCTGGTCCAGCACCGCGTGCTATAGATGTCCTGCAGGTTAGGGAGCTCAGTGTGGATGGTACGTTCAGCTGAACGCACCACCCTCTGGAGGGCTCGTCTGTCCTGCATGGTGCTGTTCCCGAACCAGGAAGTGATGCTACCCGTCAGAACGCTCTCAATGGTGCAAGTGTAGAAGGTCTTAAGCACCTGAGAGGGTAGTTTAAAGTCCCTTAAGCGTCTCAGATGGTACAGACGCTGCCGGGCCTTCTTCACCAGGGTGTGGGTGTGACAGGACCAAGACAGATCCTGTGTGATGTTAACACCAAGGTACCGGAAACTGTCCACTCTCTCCACTGGGGTCCCGCTGATGTTTATAGGTTGGTATGACCGCTCCCGCTTTGTGCTGAAGTCCACGATCAACTCCTTAGTCTTGCTGACGTTCAGGAGAAGGTTGTTCTCCTGGCACCATCTCTCCAGGTTTTTAACCTCCTGTAGGTAGGCCGTCTCGTCGTTGTTGGAGATCAGACCCACCACAACAGTGTCGTCAGCAAACTTGATGATGGTGGTGGAGTTGGATGTGGCCACACAGTCATGTGTGTACATTGAGTAAAGCAGGGGGCTCAGACCACAACCCTGAGGGGCGCCAGTGCTGAGGGTGAGGGTGGATGAGGTGTGTTTTCCCACCCGTACGGCTTGTGGTCTGTCTGTCAGGAAGTTAGAGATCCATTGACACAGCGGCTGGCTGAGTCCCAGGACCTCCAACTTAGAGGTGAGTGTGGAGGGAATTATGGTGTTAAACGCTGAACTGTAGTCCACGAACAACATCTTTGCATAATTCCCATTTCTTTGGTCCAGGTGGCTCATCGTGGTGTGGAGAAGATGAGCAATGGCGTCCTCAGTAGAGCGGTTCTGACGGTACGCAAACTGTAGTGGGTCCAGTGTGTCTGGTAGTGATGCAGTGATGAAGTCTCTGACCAGTCTCTCGAAGCACTTCATCACTACTGAGGTCAAGGCTACAGGGCGGTAGTCGTTAAGGCAGGCGGGCTGGGGTTTCTTCGGGACAGGAACAATGGTGGACTGTTTGAAACATGAAGGGACAACAGACTGTTCCAGTGAGAGGTTGAATATCTCCGTGAACACCGGTGCTAGCTGGTCAGCGCAGGCTTTCAGAATCCGGCCTGTGATGCCATCTGGTCCTGCTGCCTTCCTGGTATTCACTCTCTTGAAAGCCCTCCTCACGTCATGCTCCGAGATGGTGAACGTGTTTACCTCTCCGGCTCTCTCGGCGTGCACGCTGGTTGTGCCGCTAGCGCCGCTAGCGTGGTTAGCTGCAGCCTCGAAACGAGCGTAAAAGGTGTTTAGCTCGTCTGCCAGAGAAGCGTCCGCATTCACCATTCTAGAAGATGGTGTTTTATAGTCCGTTATTGTTCTTAGTCCCTGCCACAGGTTCCTAGAGCCACCATGTTGAAACTGTGACTCTAGTTTCCTCCCGTAGCGCCGCTTTGCTTCCTTCACCGCTCTGCGAACACTGTAAGACGCAGCCTTGTACTCGTCCATGTCCCCGGTGGCGAGCCCCGTGTTGTAGGCAGCGGAGCGGGATCTCAGAGCGTCGCGGATGGTTTTATCCACCCACGGCTTCTGGTTGGGAAACGTTCTGATAGTGGTTTTCTGCACTGTATCATCAGCTAGTTTCCCGATGAATCCCACAACCGCTTCCGTAAACATGTTGACGTCATCAGAGCTGCGCCGGAACATGTCCCAGTCTGCGTCATCCAAAGCATCCTGCAGAGCGGCCACTGATTGGTCAGTCCAGCGCGCGACCTCCCTCTGAACCGGAGCTTCCTGTTTCAGCCTTTGTTTGTAAACAGGCATGAGGAAGATGGCGGCATGGTCCGATTTCCCAAACGGTGGACGTGATTGTGCCTTGTAGCTGTTCTTGAATGGCGTGAAACAGTGGTCCAGTGTTCTTTCGCCCCTGGTGGGGCAGGTGATGTGCTGATGAAAGTTCGGTAGTGCGCGCTTGAGGTTGGCACTGTTGAAATCTCCGACCACAATGAGCGCAGCGTCCCGATGCTGTGTTTGGTGAAGAGTTAGTGTCTCGTGTAAATCCCATACTGCAGTGTCCGTGTCCGCTTGAGGTGGAATATAAACGGCACTGACAATGACCGAACTGAATTCCCGAGGTAGATAGAAGGGCCGACATTTGATGGTCAGTAGTTCCAGATTTGGTGTGCAGGAGCGTGAAAGAGGAACGATGCTCGCGCTGTCGCACCAGTGGTTGTTCACCATCAGACACACTCCACCTCCTCTTGACTTCCCCGACTCCAGTGTTCTGTCCATGCGGTAAACCGAGAAGGACTCGGCCGGCTGGATGGCGTGGTCCGGTACCGCTGGGTTCAGCCATGTCTCGGTGAAGCAGAGAAGGTTGCAGTCCCGAATGTCTCTCTGGATTTTGACCCTTGCCCTGAGGTCGTCGAGCTTGTTCTCCAGTGACTGGACGTTGGCTAACAGGATACTAGGTAAGGGAGCGCGGTGTGCGCGTGCCCTCAGCCTGTTCCTGACGCCGGCTCGTTTCCCTCGCGGACGCCGGTACGGGTCGCGTCCTTTGTTCACCCTCAGGATCTCGCTCGGCCAGCATGGGTCCGGGTTTAAAAACGGCGAAAGGTGAGTGCATTGTACACCAATAGATATAAGAGTGTCTCTGTCATATCTAATGATGTCCATCTTGTGTAGATGGAAGTGTAACTACTTAAATAAAAGTATAAAATAAACAAAAAAAGAGAAAACGTAGCCGGAGCAGTCGTGACGGCAGCCGACCTCACCGGCGCCATCTTGTGCATGTTACTTGTAACGCGTTACCCCCAACACTGGACAAGACTGTGCTTTTATAGAGCCGGTACAGTCCTTACACTTTTATGAAAAAAAGAATAAAAAAAAAAAACTAAAAACACAAAATCATAATAATGGAATGCACCAATTATATTCGATTTCAAAAAGCCTTCATATACCACAGAAAACAAAAAACTGATTAGTGTGTGTGAGAATAAATAATCATTATGCTCTACCCCAAAGAACCACAGAATATATGCATAACATGTACTCATACCTTATTAACACCAGATCAGAAATAAATAATATTTTACCATAAATATTTTTATCAGGCATGTCATGTTTAAAAGCTGAGAAGTTACGACTGAAGCTCTATAGGAAATACATACCAGAGAGGCTTTACATGAGATACGCTGATGACAAAAGCCTCTCCAGTCTGCCCTGAGAGAGTTCTCCCACTCTTGTCCACTATAGTCCCAGAGATCTATAACATACACACACATACACAATGTTCTTTCTGTGAAATCGATGTCACAAACACACAAATGTTAATCAATAAGTTCTGCCAGGGGTTCTCAGATGTTCTGGGAGAACGACTCCAGATTAAAATGATGAATTTTGCAACCATTTTACATCCTTTAACACTTACAAATATGGGTCTTGGTTCATAGGACTCTTCGAACAGTTTATCGAGAGCAAACAGAGCAGCCTTTGAAAAAAAGAAAGGAAAGTCTGAGTAATCAGTGTAAAAGGTTCAGAACTCAAGAGTGTAAAAAGATTGGCTATGATAAAATATAGTGGTTATTGCGAATGAGATTGCAACAATGTAATCATTTTAAAGCGCACAATTACAATAAAATAACTATATATATACTTTCCACTGAAAATGTATTTATTTATTTTTGTAAATGAAAGTCGGAAAGAGTTAGGCCCACTTTTGCATTAGCCGTATCAAAGATGGTTTCCACCAGCAGGATATCACAGCCTCCATCAAGCAGCCCTTGGACCTGCTCTGAGTACGCCTCGACCAGTTCGTCAAATGCTACACCAAACACATACATACCCTTCTAAAATACATGCACAAAACATTGTGTGAAATCTATGTAGATGACTGCGTAAATTATTTATTGGAGTGCCATGAAAGAAGAATTAAATGTGCAAGTTTGTCAGATTTTCTGTTTTAAAAGCTCACAACTGAGCAGTGGTGGACAGTAATGAAGTAAATGTAATTCGTTACTGTACTTAAGTAGCTTTGTCGCGTATCTGTACTTTACTGAAGCATTTCCATTTGGGGAGACTTTAACTTCACTACATTTCAATATCAAATATCTTACATTTTAATCAACTACATTTTGTGAAATCGTAAAGTCGTTACTTTTTTTATGAGTGGATAAACAAAACTGGTCAAGCTCAAACTTGTTTTGATTGTCTTGGTGGTATCCACTTAGCACCAACATACAGCTCACTAAGATACAACCACTAAGATACAACCCCCACCACTTTCAACAGTATTAAGAAGAAGTCAACCGATTCATCGGTTTTGCTGTTTGATCGGCACCTATAGTTGATTGCCAGAACTTCCGGTAAAATGTCTATATCGATAGTTTTTCCGAGTTGCGACAGTTGCTGGAGCGGCTGAAAAGGAACGCTGTAATCATACAGGACGAGAGCAGCTTCTAGAGGTAAATCACTGACACTACGTGTGGTTTCTTTTGACCCGTGAGACACAAGATTAGATCTTGTTATTGTTAGAAATATCTTTTTTTTTATTTATTTATTTTTTTTTTTTTTATGTAACTGTTTTTATTTATTTGGAGAGGTTCTTTTTGTTTCAGTTTGAATGCTTGTCTTATTTTCTTTAATATTTATGAATATAATGAACAGTACAGTACAGAACAGTAATATTTTACATGGAATGTTATTATTTTTATTTTTTTTATCCAGTATCTATTTTAAAAACCAACAATTGATAAATCGGTTATCGGCAAGTACGATCCATTCTAGCTACTGGTAAAATCCACTATCGGCCAACCTCTGGTATGAAGATATAATCATTTAGCTAGTTCTGTGTTCAGCTCTAAAGCTGATAAGGGAAACACATTTCAGGCTTCGCATCCATGAACCCAGAACAATATTCCCACAGAAGTCTGCATTTTCCATTCAGTGCCGCTACTCAATACAGCATTGGCAGAGCATGCCATCTCGATCTGCAACCAGTGTCCTTTGTTGCGTTTATCATTCACTGTTAGACAATGTTACAAAAGCAATCACAACTCAATGTTACTCTCCAAGAACAGTGTGAAGAGTGGAGTGTTACACTCCCATAAACACTTCCAGTGTAGAAAAACCATTCAATATATAGAGCAGCATCTATAGTGACTTAGCTTCCCAGCACATCAAAGATCTAAAGGAGTCGCACGACCATGTAAAGTACAAGTTACCATGATTGGTACCTGATTAGGTTCCTGGTGACAATACTTTCTTTCGGCTTCTCCCATTAGGAGTCGCCACAGCGGATCATCCGTAGTCATGATCCACATGTTCGATTTGGCACATGTTTTTACTCTGGATGCCCTTCCTAAGAGTGCACTGGCTTGTGCAACCCTAATGGCTGGGGTTGGTTCCCTGACCGGGGATCGAACCCGGGCAGCAGCGGTGAGAGCGCCGCATCCTGACCACCAGGGAACGTATTGCCACCAGGGTGGAAATACGTCTATGAAATTCTACTGTTTCACGTTATCGTTTGTCAGTCGCATGTTATATTATACCATAGTTCTCTGTTTCAACATGTGTGTTTCTAAAAAAGGCTGAGGTAGCAGAAACTATAGAGGTGTTTAGCTTCCGACTGTTAGGCCTGAGGCTTACATTTAATATGATAATTTTACTCTACTACAAACTGTATGTTTGGTACATGAATACAAATTTAAGACCTATTCGAACCAGCCAGTGGTTATTGTATGTAGAATAGCACAAAACATTGAAGCTTGCTTTAATAGACATCCAAAGAGAGCGGATGAGAGTTTCATTTCATATATAGAATTTTCATAAATATGAAAAAAGGTCAAAGATTTTATCATTTAAATGCTTCAATTCAAGGTCTTACGTGCATGAGTCTATTTCTTGGGTTATGATAGGGTTTTTTTTTTTTTTATGTTTATATTTTTTCCTCTTCTTTCGTCCTTGGCCATTATCTAAATGGTTTTGAGTGTATCTTTTGCATGAGAGCCCCGGTATATGTACACGTCGACTGTTTTCAACGTATTCTGTAGGAAACTGCATAGATTCTAATGAAATTTGAAAAATCTCTTCCAGAAAGAGTTACAACCCCAGTTTCCTTCCTGTGATTTAATAGACATGCAAGTAGGTGCAAGTTTTGAGGCTCTGGATTCACAAGGCTCCTGATTACTATGAAGCAGTTACTGAAGATGAAACACTCAACTAGAGATCCACTGAGGCAATAACTAGGACTGGTTTTATAATCGAAGTATACAGTAGGTTTACTGGTCGGCGCTATCTTGGGTTTTGTGTCTTGTCTTGTGTTGTATTGTGTTGTCTGTCTGCACTGTTTTTTGTCTGCACTGTTTGCACTAGGTTGCACTCAAAGCACTTTACGTAGCTTGTGTTGTGTTGTAGCTCTATGTTGTTGTTTATTGTAGCACCAGGGTTCTGGAGGAACGTTGTCTCGTTTTTACTGTGTACTGTGTACCACTGTGTATAGTAGAAATGACAATAAAGGACTCTTGACTTGACTTGACTTGGTACAGGGCTAAAAACGGCAATAAAAAAATATAGTAACTTGGATCTCAAATGAAAATTTTTTAAAAATAAGATTAGGGGGAAAAACTGAAAATGTTAATAGAAAATTATAATTATATGCTTCAAATCAGTTTCAGTTTGATCCTCAAACAAGATGAAGCGACAGCATTTTCAGAGATTTGATAAACTGTCTCGATAAACAGGCACAGCTTTGGGAAAGTTACACCAGACGGGTTAATCTGACATCATGACAAGGCAGGGAACGTCCAAACACACTTTCTTTATCTCGAGGGGCCGGATAAATTCGAAATGCGTGAGAAAAATAGCGTAACTTACTGATGTTTCTGAAGTCTGGTCTTTCCACAGACGGTGAGACAGAGAGAGTTCTGTTGGTCGGCCCTACCGCTCCAGCCACGTAGCGTTTCACACCTGTAAACAAAGACCGCTTTTAAACGAATTGAGCTTCCAAATGCAGAAAAAGACCCATAAAATTACTATGTAATTAATTGAATTATGTAATGAAACAACTTTTTATAAACTCAATAATTTCCCAGTTAAATGTGCCTAATTATAGAAGTAATTATACTCATAAGTAATATAACACTTTATTGTATTTTGCTGTATTTAAAATTAATATTCTGCTTTACCATGGTTCGAATCTCGTGCCCCCGGTTTATCGCGGAACTGCATTTGCCACATAACTAATTAGTTTGGCTGAATTTTTCGGTCTCTCGCAGATAGCACAATAGACCTCAGACTTATAGGGAATTGTTTTTTATAATTAATTAATAATTATTAATTATAAAATAAAGTAAAATGTTAATACAGTACAGTACTGTATACATAAAATATAATTTTGGGGTGGGGTCCGTGTATCGCGTTTTTCGGTTTATCATCTCAATGGCAGCTCGAACAGCTTAGTATTCTCAGGTGTGCGTGCCATTTAAACACCACCATAATGGCATATGGTTCTAAACGAGGGCACGCTGGTTCCAAACAATTGCAGACACCCCACATCCTGTTGTATTCTTATTAGGGCAGCAACTAACGATTATTTTGTTTAGTCAGACGATTCGTTTTTTGTTTTTTTGTTTTTCTTCTACTGCGATTAATAGAATAAAAACTATTTTACAATTAGATGTTTTGCTTATTATAATTATATAAAACCCTAATTTTAGGGTATTTATGTATAAAAGTGTATTTTTAAAAAATGCAAAAGCCACATATTGAGTTTAACTATCTTTAATTAAGACATTTTGAAGCTTATAGTAACTGCTTGTTGAGGAGTGCATGGGGAATTTCTTTCTGTATTTGAGTTGTTTCTTTTAATGTATGCAAGGTGAAGCAATTTGTGTAAATTAACATTTGATTTGTATTTTGCAGCTGACAAGTTGACAACTATGCTTAAAAAATCTATATAAAATTTTATACAACAGTGTTTTGACAATTTTTGTTACACAGTTCATTTGTCAAGATATAAGAATCTAGAATATATACAAACCCGATTCCAAAAAAGTTGAGACACTGTACACATTGTGAATAAAAAAGGAACGCAATAATTTACAAATCTCATAAACTTATATTTTATTCACTATAGAATATAAATAACATATCAAATGTTAAAAGTGAGACATTTTGAAATGTCATGCCAAATATTGGCTCATTTTGGATTTCATGTGAGCTACACATTCCAAAAAAGTTGGGACAGGTAGCAATAAGAGGCCGGAAAAGTTAAATGTACATATAAGTAACAGCTGGAGGACCAATCTGCAATTTATTAGGTCAATTGGAAACATGATTGGGTATAAAATGAGCCTCGAGTGGCAGTCTCTCTCTCTCTCTCTCTCTCTCTCTATATCTATCTATCTATATATATATATATAGAGAGAGAGAGAGAGAGAGAGAGAGAGAGAGAGAGAGAGAGAGAGAGAGAGATAGTGACGTCGGCATCACGTCCCGTTCACAAAACCAGGCAAGCGCTCCGAACACGACAGCCACCACCATATCAGCACCCGTGTTGTGGAAAGCTGCAGAGCACATGGCATAAGGAGAACGCCAACTCTCCACGCTCATCAAGGAGCATGAGGAGTATAAAAGGAGCCACGTAGGAGCCCAGGGAGAGGAAGGTTTGTTTCTCCTTTTCTCAACAGGAAGCAGCGACAGCAGCGCGAGTTATCGCAGCGACTACGCCGAACCACTTCCAACGACTTTCTAAAAGGTCTCCACGTGCCCAGAGAGGTTTGGGACTCAGCTCTCCTCGGACGGGCCGTGGCCGCGAACAACACGTATTTGGAGCGGCGCGACGGCGGACACGGTGTTAAGGACTAATTCACATTCCGACACAAAATAGCACTTCTCCTTTTCCCCCGGCACCCCTGTACACAACAAATAGACACAACGTGATATTATATATATATTTCTCGCAAACCTGACATTATTTCTTGCAATTCAGGCTTTATTTCTTGTAATTTCGACTTTATTTTTGGCAATTTTGCAATTCTGACTTTGTTTTCTTTTGGAGTTCTCTATCCAGGGATTGGAGGCTTAGTTTGTTTCTATGCGATCCTTCCAGTAACAGCAAGATCTCATGGTTTGTGAAACTACGCCTATAATAGTCTAATAAAATTTTATCCATTGTTTCACATATTGATCTTGTCAAGGAATGACCAGGCTTCAGGAACCGGGAGTAAAACAAGGTTGTCGTTTATTGCTCTTGAACAAACACGAAAGAGTCAGACACGAATCTGCAGGATGACAAACTTAACAAAATCAAGCTTCACCTGAAGCGTAGCGCGGAGTATGAGGAAACACAGGCGGTAGTCCAGATGATCTATAGCCGTAAGATGTAGATCGGACTTTGAGTGAAGGAGAAGAGGGGACTTATAAAGGGGACGGGTAAATGGAGGACAGGTGTAGGTGATTAGTAGGAGGCTGAGCAAAAGTGTTGAGTGTTGGAGAGAGGCATGACTGGTGGCTCTCTGACAGATCTATGGATTGTAGGACATTTTATTTTTAATGTGTAAAGCTTTCTGTCACTACAAAAGGGGGTGATGCTGCCCGATTTATCTAATATAAAGTCAGAATTAAAGAAAAATTAAGTCTGAATTTGAAGAATTGCGAGAAAATAGTCGGACTTGTGAGAAAAAAGGCAGAATTGCGAGAAATTGAGTCACAATTAAACAAACTTGTTTTGTCTTTTTATGTGGCGTAAACAAGCTTCCATACCTTTAATGACAACTTACAAAAAAATTTTAGTTAAACTTTGAAGAAAAGCATAGTTAGTATTTGAAATTATACACATACACTGAAAAAAATTATATGTTGGCCTTACTTAACTTTCTTATGTCAACAGGTTCCACGTAACTCAATTAGGTTGCATTTAATTAACAATATTAATTTCAGTAAACTTAAGTTAATTACATAAAGTTAATGTAATGTTGTTTAGTTAAATCAACTTAACATTCTTAATTTAGTTTTAATATATTAAGTTAATTAAGTTCAATTATTCTAAAATTTATATTGTTGCCTTCAACCAAAACAAATAATCCGCTTTTATTGATTAGTTTATTCAATGAATCTACAGGTATTTACATTTTTTTCCAACAAGAATGTGTACAGTACAAAATATGAAAATATTTATTTTCCGAAATTTTAATTTATTTTTACTTATTTAAATAATACTAATAAAACTATAAGCATTTACAAAATAATAATACAAAACAAATAATAATACAAAAGCCTTATTTTTTAATATTTCCTTTTTCTTTGAAACTGAAAAAAAGCTAACAATGCATCAGTTATTCAATGCAAGACCAACATGAAGAAATGAACATGATCAGTACTGAAACAAA
>JAAIIK010000113.1:337633-349631 GCA_014706435.1 Silurus glanis
TATTAGTTTGATTATACACACGCTAGATAAATATTTTTCTCGACATCTGTGTCTGTGTATAAGAGCACAGAAGGCCAGGCCGTCCTTCTAGCTTAACAAAGCAGCAGTGGAAAGTGCAGAGAGGGAAAACAAATTGATGTGTGTATATAGCATGATGTCAATATGGTCAAAACGCCACACATAGCATTAAATGAAGTGAAAGAAACATAAGTGCATGTTTGTTAAGGTTTAAATTCACAGTGCACTTATTTGCACCCATTTGAAACTTTTTTAACCAATGAAGCACTTTTACTTTAAATAGGAAAACCTTTTTCTTAGAAAAAAACTCCAGTAAAAAAATTGTTCAGTCATTTAATTTCCTTAATTTGCACATACACCTGATTGAACATGCCAAAGATTTATTCACTTGCATATGGTATAAGTACAATTAAAGACACAAGGTCCTTCAGGATTTTGTGAAATCCTGAGTCATTATTGAACTTTTAAAGTATAATGATTCAATTACACTGTTCATTTGAATTCAGTGGGTTTACTTTGAAACTATTAAATTGGAAACGCAATCCTTTTTTTTTTTATTATTACACATACTATTAAACATACTATGCAGTCAAACAGGAAAGTGCAAATTAAATGGTAAATCTGATTTAACAAATATTGGATGAACCTCGCTACTTTTTAAAATAATTTAGTATAGTCATATTCAGTGTTGGGGGTAACGCGTTACAAGTAACGTGCGTTACGTAATAATATTACTTTTCTGGAGTAACGAGTAAAGTAGCGCGTTACTTTATAAATTTACCTATTAATATCTGAGTTACTTTTTTAAAAAAGTAATGCGAGTTACTTTTCAGTTCAATTATTTTGCATTAAAATGAACGTAATCTCGTAGAATCGCGCACCCCTACGTGCGAGCCGTGGGAACAAAAGCTGGTCAGAAGCGGAGATGGCAGGCCAGAGCATTACATTACTGCGATGGAAGTATTCAGATTATTTTGAAATAGTCGAGGAAAAGGAGAAGGGAATAATCGTTAAGTGTAAATTATGTGTTGGTGAAAAGCTTTTGTCAACGGCAAAAATACCACTTCAAATTTAAAAAAACATCTGCAAGCAAAGCACAGCACTACAAATTTGGAAGAGAGAGAGCCGAATGAAACCTGCACCCCGCCTCAAGCTAAACAACAAAGGCTTGATTTCAGTAAATTAATATTTAGTAAATAGATTTTCAGAAGATTTTCAGTAGATTTTCAGATACTAACCCTAACCCGAGCCACATCATACACATGGGCGCACATGAACATCACCCATCCCTTCCTCTCTCACACACGCACGCACACACACACACACACACACAACTCTGCTCAGCCAGATTTATTGTAAATGTCACACACCAACATAATGACAGAAAACACAGACTTTGTGTTTTTTTTTTTTTTTCCAACCGACTTTCCACTCTTCATCCTCTTAATCGCTGCTCTCACTTCCTCATTACTAATCCTATCTACATCCTGCTTTACCAACTCCACATCATCCAACCTTCTCTCTCTCTCATTTTCCTCGTTCATCAGCTGCTCAAAATACTCCCTCCATCTTCTCAACACACTCTCCTCACTAGTCAACACATTTCCCTCTCCATCCTTTATTGCTCTAACTTGCAGCACATCCTTCCCAGCTCGGTCCCTCTGCCTGGCCAAACGGTACAAATCCTTTTCCCCTTCCTTAGTGTCCAACCTCTCATACAGCTCCTCATATGCCTTTTCCTTGGCTTTCGCCACATCCCTCTTTACCTGCTGCCGCATCTCCTTGTACTCCTGCCTACTTTTCTCATCACTCTGTCTATCCCAATTCTGTTTTGCCAACCTCTTTCTCCTTATGCTCTCCTGCACTTCCTCATTCCACCACCACGTCTCCTTGTCTTCCTTTCTATTTCCAGATGTCACACCAAGTACTTTTCTAGCTGCCTCCCTCATCACTCCTGCAGTAGTTTCCCAATCACCCAACACCTCTTCACCACCACCGAGCCTCTGTCTGACTTCTTCCCTGAACCTCACACTACACTTTTCCTCCTTCAGTTTCCACCATCTTATTCTTCTTTCAGTCCTCACTCTCCTTCTCTTCTTCTTCGCCTCCAAAACCATCCTACAGACCACCATCCGATGCTGTCTAGCTACACTGTCCCCTGCCAACACCTTACAGTCTCCAATCTCCTTCAGGTTGCATCTCCTGCATAGAACATAGTCCACCTGTGTGCACCTTCCTCCACTCTTATACGTCACCCTATGATCCTCCTTCTTCTTAAAATAAGTGTTCACCACTGCCATTTCCATCCTTTTAGCAAAATCTACCACCATCTGCCCTTCCACATTCCTCTCCTTAAGGCCATACCTACCCATCACCTCCTCATCACCTCTGTTCCCTTCACCAACATGCCCATTAAAGTCTGCCCCAATCACCAATCGTTCTTTCCTAGGTACACCATCTACCACTTCATCTAATTCACTCCAGAATCTTTCCTTCTCCTCCATCTCACAGCCGACTTGTGGAGCATAGGCACTGATGACATTTATCATCATCCCTTCAACTTCCAGCTTCACGTTCATCACCCTATCAGAAACTCTCTTCACCTCCACTACACTCTTACTGTACTCTTCCTTCGGAATCACCCCTACACCATTTCTCTTTCCATCCACACCATGATAGAACAGTTTGAACCCACCTCCAATGTTCCTGGCCTTACTCCCTTTCCACTTGGTCTCCTGAACACAAACATATCTACCTTTCTCCTCTCCATCATATCAGCTATCTCTCTCCCTTTACCAGTCATAGTACCAACATTTAAAGTACCAACCCGAACCTCCACTCTCCTACACTGCTCCTTTTCCTGCCGTCTCTGTAGACGTCTTCCTCCTCTCCTTCTCCTCCTTCGGCCAACAGTAGCCCAATTTCCACCGGTACCCTGTCGGCTAACGATACCTGTGGCGGTCGTTGTTAACCCGGGCCTCGACTGATCCTCTATGAAATTCTCATTTGTGATCCGCATATTTGATTTGGCACGTTTTACGCTGGATGCCCTTCCTAACGCAACCCTCCCCATTTACCCGGGCTTGGGACCGGCACTAAGAGTGCACTGGCTTGTGCCTCCCTAATGGCTGGGTTCCCAAAGTCATCTTTAGATTGCCATCAACAATCTCTAACGTCATGTCAAATAACACATTGATGTTATGTCATCCTCCCACATGACAAACTTTTTATATTTTAGCCCAATAATAATTCAGACACTGCAGTCTTTTCAATGACATGTTGAGATGGTTTTATGCATAACTACTGTTTTATGCATAACTACTGTTACAAAGAAATGAACAGTCTAGAATCTTTATGATAGGTTTATTTTAACAGAGAGAAACAGAATAGAAAAAAAATCCATAAAAAAAATAAAAAAAAAAGGTTATAAATTAATTTGTATTTGACTTCACTCCCACACACCCAAATTAGTCCTGTTCTAAAATCGACTCATTATGTGTAGAAAAGACACCAGTACAGAATCACCCTCTACCATTTAAGTCTCTTCCCCACTATGGGCAAGACCAAAGAGCTGCCAAATGACATCAGGGACAAGATTGTAGACCTGCACACAAGGCTGGAATGGGATACAAGAACATTTGATTGTTGCCTTGGCCGTATGTTTTTTATCATTGTCATGCCATCTTCAGTGTTCTGGCTAGGCCAGGAGATTCTCATCCAAGATTCTACAGTGCATGACCCTGTTCATGTGGTGAAGTCTTATCCCTTATCAGAGAAACCCTTATCAGAGAAACAGCTCCAAAGCAAAATGTTTCCTTCTCTATGTTTGACAGTGGGGATTGTGTTCTTCGGGTCATATTCAGCAATTCTCTGCCTCCAAACATGGCAAGTCAAACTGATGCGAAAGAGCTCAATTTTGGACTCATCTGACCACATCACATTCTCCGAAGCCTTCTCTAACCCTTACCCTAACCCAGATGGACCTGTCCATGTGCATTCTTGAGCAGAGGGACCTTGGTGTGTTACCAATGGTTTCCTTGGTGACTGTGGTCCCAGCTCCCTTAAGATCATTACAAGCTCCTCCCGTGAAATTCTGGGCTGATCCTTAACCTTTTTCAGAATTATCTGTACCCCATTAGGTGAGATTTTGCATGTAGCTCCAAAACGAGGGCGATTGACTTATCTTGCATTTCTTCCATTTTCAAATTATCGCACCAACGTCTGTCTCTTTCTCAACAAGATTCTTGCTGATGGTCTTGTAGCCCATTCCGACCTTGTGCAGGTTTACAATCATGTCCCTGATGTCCTTTGACAGCTCTTTGGTCTTGGCAGTTATGAAGCCCCTCATTATGTAACATAATTTGGATCCAGATGAACTATCAAATTACAGACCCATTTCAAACCTTCCGTTTATGTATAAGATTTTCGAAAATATTGTGTCTGCCCTGTTATGTTCCTTCTAACAAGAAGACAATATCTTTGAAGAGTTTCAGTCAGGTTTCTAGCCCCATCATAGCACAGAAACTGCTCTAGTTAAAATCACAAATGACCTGTTTTAGCTTCAGACAAAGGCTACATTTCTCTGTTAGTTTTACTAGATCTCAGTGCTGCATTCGACACTATATATCATTACTTTCTCCTAGATCGCTTACAGAATTACATCGGCATTTAGGGACAGGCATTAAAATGGATTAAATCCTACTTGTCTGATTGTTACCATTTTGTATATTCAAATGGAGAACTATCCAGGCTGCTTCTTCTTTTTCTTTCGGCTGCTCCCATTAGGGGTCGCCACAGCGGATCATCCGTCTCCATACTACTCTGCCCTCTACATCTGCCTTTTTCAAACCAACTACCTGCATGTCTTCCCTCACCACATCCAAAAACCTTCTTTTCCACCTTCCTGGTCGCTCCATTCTCGGCATTCTCCTACCGATGTACCCCATGGCCCTCCTCTGCACATGTCCAAACCATCTCAGTCATGCCTCAGTCATCTTGTCTCTAAAATGTCCTACATGTGCTGTCCTCCTAATAAACTCATTTCTAAACCTGTCCATCCTAGTCACTCCTATAAACTCTACCTTTCTTGCAGATACCCTTCTATCACAAATCACTCCTGCGACTCTTCTCCACCCACTACACCCTGCCTTTACTCTTTTCTTCACTTCTCTAACACACTCTCTTTACTCATTTTACTTTGCACTGTTGATCTCAGGTACCTTAACTCCTTCACCCTCACCACCTCTTCTCCCTGCAACTGCACCACTCCACTGTCCTCTCGCTCATTTACACACATGTACTCTGTCTTACTCCTATTGACTTTCATTCTCCTTCTCTCCAACGCATACCTCCACCTCTCCAGGCTCTTCTTAACCTGCTCCCTATTTTTGCCACAAATCACATGATCATCCGCAAACATTGTAGTCCACGGAGACTCTTTCTGACCTCCGTCAATCTGTCCATCACCTCTGCAAACATGAAGGGGCTCAGAGCCGATCCTTGATGCAGTCCAACCTCCATTTTGAACCAGTCTGTCGTTCCTACTTCACACTTCACTGCTGTCACACTGTCCTCATACATGTCCTGCACCACCCTCACATACTTCTCTGACACACCTGACTTCCTAATACAATACCACAACTACTCTCTCGGCACCCTGTCGTACGCTTTCTCTAAATCCACAAACACACAATGCAACTCCTTCTGACCTTCTCTATACTTCTCCATCAACATTCTCAAAGCAAATAATGTGTCTGTGGTGCTCTTCCTCGGCATGAAACACCATCTTCTCTCAGTTTGGCTTTCAGTACTCTTTCCCATAACTTCATGGTGTGACTGATCAACTTTATTCCCCTGTAGTTACTGCATCCTCTCACCTTCCAAAATCTTGTTGAACAACCTTCACCACCGAGCTCCTGTCTGACCTCTTCCCTGAATCTTACACTACAGTCTTCCTTCTTAAGATTCTACCATCTTATTTTTCTTTCAGTCCTCACTCTCCTCCTCTTCTTCTTTACCTCCAAACCTATCCTACAGACCACCATCCAATGCTGTCTAGCTACACTGTCCCCTGCCAACACCTTACAGTCTCCAATCTCCTTCATAGTCCACCTGTGTGCACCCTCCTCCACTCTTATGTCACCCTATGCTCCTCCTTCTTCTTAAAATAAGTGTTCACCACTGATATTTCCATCCTTTTAGCAAAATCTACCACCATCTGCCCTTCCACATCCCTCTCCTTAAGACCATACCTACCCATCACCTCCTCATCACCTCTGTTCCCTTCACCTACATGACCATTAAAGTCTGCCCCAATCACCAATCTTTCATTCCTAGGTACACCTTCTACCACTCTATCTAACTCACTCCAGAATTTTTCCTTCTCCTGCATCTCACGACCCACTTGTGGAGCATAGGCACTGATGACATTGATCATCACCAATTCAACTTCCAGCTTCACAATCATCACCCTATCCGAAACTCTCTTCACCTCCACTACAATCTCACTGTACTCTTCCTTCAGAATCACCCCTACACCATTTCTCTTTCCATCCACATCATAATAGAACAGTTTAAACCCACCTCCAATGTTCCTGGCCTTACTCCCTTCCACCTGGTCTGCTGAACACACAACATATCTACCTTTCTCCTCTCCATCATATCAGCTACCTCTCTCCCTTTACCAGTCATAATACCAACATTTAAAAGTACCAACCCTAACCTCAACTCTCCTACACTACTTATTTCCCTGCTGTCTCTGTAGATGTCATCCTCCTCTCCTTTTCCTCCTTCGGCCAACAGTAGCTCAATTTCCACCGGTACCCTGTTGGCTAACCTGTGGTGGTCGTTGGTAACCCGGGCCTCGACCGATCCGGTATGAATTTCCCTGTCACCCAATGACTACAGCCCCATTGACTCTCTATGTAAGTGCATTGATGAAATTAACAGTTGGATGCGTCAAAACTTACTCCAGTTAAACAAAGACAAAACTGAAGTCATTGTATTTGGAAATAAAGATGAAACTCTCAAGGTTAA
The DNA here is from genome assembly GCA_014706435.1 of Silurus glanis. NCBI lineage: Eukaryota > Metazoa > Chordata > Actinopteri > Siluriformes > Siluridae > Silurus > Silurus glanis. The sequence goes on from JAAIIK010000113.1 coordinate 344,687, forward strand.
CACATACCTTGACTCTAGGGGTCTAAAGACACAAAATAAAGTCAGAAATCTTGGGGTAATTTTAGAGCCTGACCTTAATTTCAGTAGTCATGTGAAAGCAATTAGCAAATCAGCTTACTACCATCTCAGAAATATTGCCAGAATTAGATGTTTTGTCTAAAGACAGGATTAAAGAAACTTGTTTATGCTTTCATCACCAGCAGGGTGGACTATTGCAATGGACTCCTTACTGGGATCCCCAAAAAGACCATTAGACATCTGCAGCTCATACAGAACGCTGCTGCCAGAATTCTGACCAGAATCAAAAAATCTGAGCACATCACTCCAGTGCTCAGGTCCTTACACTGGCTTCCTGTTACATTTAGAATAGATTTTAAAGTATTGTTACTCGTTTATAAATCACTTCATGGCTTAGGACCGAAATACATGACAGATATGCTAACTGAATATAAACCTAACATATTACTCAGATCATCAGGAACAGGACAGTTAGAAATACCAAGGGTTCATTCAAAACGAGGTGCGTCAGCATTTAGCTATTATGCCACCTGTAGCTGGAATCAGCTTCCAGAAGAGATCAGATGTGCTTCAACATTAGACACTTTTAAATCTAGATTAAAAACACATCTGTTTAACTCTGCATTTACTGAATGCGCACTGTGCTGCTTCACACTGACTGCACTTTTAAATTCAAATCACTTTTACTCCTTTTACTTTTATTATTTTTAACATTTTAAACTGTTTTATTAAACTCACATTTATTTAATTTTAAATTCTCACGTGCTTTGTTTTTATTTTGATTTTATTTCTCGTATTTTTACATATGTATGTGTTTGTGTGTGTGTGTGTATATATATATATATATATATATATATATATATAATTTTATTTTATTTTTTTCTCTTATATATTTTTTTTCTCATTTCTATGTAAAGCACTTTGAATGACCTTTGTGTATGAAATGTGCTATACAAATAAACTTGCCTTGCCTTGCCTTGATTCGTTATTCGCATATTTGATTTGGCACGTTTTACGCTGGATGCCCTTCCTAGCGCAAACCTTCCCATTTATCCGGGCTTGGGACCGGCACTAAGAGTGCACTGGCTTGTGCAACTCTAATGGCTGGGTTGGATAACTATCCAGGCTAATGCAAGTAAATTGTGGGGTGCCACAAGGTTAAGTTCTAGGACCCCTGCTTTTCACAATATACATGTTTCCTTTGGGAAATATTATTAGAGGGCATGGGATTAACTTCCACTGATAAGCTGATGATACCCAACTATATATCTCATCAAAACCAGAAGGAAATTCTTAATTAGCTTGTGTGTTAAAGAACTAAAAGATTGGATTACTTAACATTCTATTATTAAATTCTGAAAAGACAGAGATTTTGCTCACCTGCCCAAAAAAGCCATATCCAGAAGCTCCAGTAATTCAACTTGCATTTAGACGGATGTACTGTAACCACTAGTTTAACAGTATATGACCTGGGAGTTATTTTAGACAACAACTTGTCTTTTAAATATCACATCACCAATATTACAAAAACAGCCTTCTTCCACTTTAGAAATATTGCTAAGCTAAGAAACATGCTGTCTATATCTGATGCAGAGAAGTTTGTCCATGCATTCATGACCTTCAGACTGGACTATTGTAATGCATTACTAGGTGGATGTCCTGCATCATTAATAATCAAGCTACAGTTCGTCCAGAATGCAGCAGCCAGAGTTCTCACAAGGTCGAGAAAATATGATCATATAACCCCAATCTTATCATCCCTACACTGACTACCTGTTAAATTTTAAATTGATTACAAACTATTGCTACTCACTTACAAAGCCCTAAAAGGTTTGGCGCCCATGTATCTATCCAGTCTTTTAACATGCTACAATCTGTCATGCTTTTTGAGATCTCAAAACTCTGGACTTTAAGTAGTTCCTAGAATAGCACTCCACTAAAGGCGGTAGAGCATTTTCACATTTAGCTCCTAAACTTTGGAATAGTCTTCCTGACAGTTTTCGGGGCTCAGACACACTCTCCCAGTTAAAGCGTAGTTTAAAGATGTATCTTTTTAGCAAGTCCTACACATAACACATATCACATAGTATAAACTTGTGCTCCAGTACATCTGATCAAATGCACAATACTTGTGCTTGTAAATATTATGAACAGCAGCTACGCTAAATCCTCTTCACTGCTTCTCTATCTCTACCCATCCCAAGGCATCCTGAGGTTGCGCCAGCTCCAGTCATGTCGAAGATGCCGACCCCGCAAACATCCCAAACCATCTAGAGACGTACCAGCACCATTTGGAACATACTTCATTTAGAGTTTGGACATTGGACCTCTTTGAATTTTCAAAGGCTCTGGCATGGAGAAGCTGGTGTTGGAACTATGATGATCTCAAATGTTGAGCTATTTTATGAGTTGCTCAGTAGCTCCTGGTTCCACGATGTCACCTGACCGTATAAGACTGTATAAAGGGCATTTCTCATAATCCCACACACTCCGGTGCTCATGTTAGTTCTCACTCTCTGGTGTTTTGTATTGTTTTAAGATTTATAATCACACTCTTGATAAAACCCATATGAGGATGGGTTCCCCTTTTGAGTCTGGTTCCTCTAAAAGTTTCTTCCTCGTAACATCTAAGGGAGTTTTTCTTTGCCACGGTTGCCCCAGGCTGCTCATCAGAGATAAACACACATCATTCACTTTAATTCTTAAGTTATGTAAAGCTGCTGTCTGAGGTTGATTCTGTGATGGGTGTCTTTTATACACATAATGAGTTGATATTAGGAGTTCTTTCTTAAAGGGACAGGACTAATTTGGGTTTGTGGGAGTCAGAATTCTTGCTGGTTGGTTTCTGGGCTTTTTTCTATATTCCATTTCTCTCTGTTAAAATAAACCTACCATAGATTGTATATTTTTTTGTAAGCGGGTAAAATCAGCAGGGGATCAAATAATTATTTCCCCTACTGTACAATATTTGATTTCTAAGCCAGTGACTGAAAATAAAACTATAATTTCAGCCAACTCTCTTATTCAACAGCTATTCTTAGTTAATTTAAAGACTCTGGGAAGATAATACATTGCCTTTAAATATTTTTGACTTGCATAAGGTGTGAAAACTGTAAACAGTTGAGAAAGTTCACAATCCAGACAGTCCTTTGGAGTCACTTCACTTGGCAGGTACATACAGCAAACAGGTGTTACATTTTATTGCAAACTGTTCACCTACAACTCACATAGGCACATATTCTGCCTATCAAACCCCCTAATGTAAAGTTGGTACCCCAGGCAACTGAACTTTAGTTTATAATTAGGTCTTTGCAAGCATGCACATTGCAAAAATGGTACAGTGGGAAAGCTGCTTGCTGCTGCGCTCTTTTGTTAGATAGCTACACACACACACACAACTTGCATGATGTTTTCAGCATACCACATTCCAGTTATATTGCTGACCATTAAGATTGCAAGGATGTAATTGTGAGCAAATATTAATCAGGGTGAACCTTCAAACACCCTGACTCTAACACCACCATAGTACTCATGTACAAGATAAGAACTAGCAGCAGGTGATGCAAGACAAAGCCTTAAGCGGTTTAAAGCATAATTTAAAATAATCTGCTCATTGTATTAATGTTTAGAAAATGTTTTCCTAAAGAAAGAATCAATTCTTGCCAAACCTGCAAAGAAGAGTGGTGACTGTGGTGTATTTGTTGTGGTACTGATTTGGTGGTCATAAATTTACAAATCAGCACTGGTTTACTGTTGGACCCTTAAGCAAGGAACATGCACTAACAATCCCAACCCAATATCTCAAACACCTCTTACACCTCATACCCAACATCTCCAACACCTTTTACACCTCATACACAACATCTCCAACACCTCTTACACCCCATACCCAATATTTCCATCTTCTATACCTCATACCCAACATCTCCAATACCTTTTACACCTCATACCCAACATCTCCAACATCTTCTACACCTCATGCCAACACCTCTTTCACCCCTACCCTACATCTCTGAAATCTCAACCACCTCCTACAACTCAGAATACAAATAACCTCCTATACCCCGAACCAACATCTCTGACACACCACATATAATAAAATAAAAAAATATTTATTATAAAAAAATATAATAAAAACCCGGGCCTATGAACAAGGATGTGCCTGATTCCCAGCTGATCCCTGATGCCACACGTGTGTGTGTGTGTGTGTGTGTGTGTGTGTGTGTGTGTCACCCTGTTGCTGCTTTGTCCCTCACCCACCCCTTATTTTAGACACACTACCCAACCCAGCATCTGATATCACCTTGTCGAATCACATGATGAACCTTCAACCGGGTCCCTCCTGACTGATGACCATGAAATCTGAGAGGACGAGTCAGTATATAAGTCGAAATTGTGATGAAACAAAATAAAACCCTAACTCAAGAATCCATAATTTCTCATGGATTTGTCTTTATGCTCAGACTGTTTGTCTGAAATCCTTAAAAAAAAAACACAGTTGAAAGCTTCAGTGTTAAACAGCATAATAACATCTACCAAATCTTCCTCAGCAGAATTTTACACATGTATGTTTTCCATGTTTACATCGCTCACTGAACACTTTATATAGTATGTATGTGTGTACATGTTTACACTGCACACCGCACACTTTATACACACTGTACACTTTATATACATTTCCCTCTCCTCACTCCTTCTTGCATTTGCACTACTAATTCATGTCTTTTCCCATTAGGTCATAGGCAACTAGAGGACTTACAGAGTAAGAATTTTATTGTATGGTATAACAGACTGTTTCATGTAATAATATTGGCATGAATCTTTAATATGCCACATTGGCATTGTGTATATGCATTTGGAAAGTCACATCCAAACAGCTATGTAAATAACCCACAGTTATTTGAGTAGTTTTTTAATACGCTCTATA
>JAAIIK010000113.1:416263-430036 GCA_014706435.1 Silurus glanis
ATCATAAACCGCCCATGTGATCACCTGTATCTGCAGTGGATTTTTTTGAGCATTGGGTCTTTCATTATGTACACAATCAAGGTTTTGAATCTTTTTATGGAGCTCCTGTAAGACTGATGTACCTAACAAGCAGGGAAAACTCATCATGCTCAGGATATATATATATATATATGTATATATATATATATATATATATATATATATGTGTGTGTGTGTGTGTGTGTGTGTGTGTGTGTATATATATATACATATATGTGCCATCAGCGAGTCTGGTGTTATTATTGATAGCAAAGCATGTACTAAGAAATTCTTCAATGGCTGCTGTTACAGCTGTTATAAGCTCTATGGGATGCTATGGGATGCTGATTATGTTTATCTCATTAATACAACTGAGCAGCTATGGAGTTAAGGGCCTTGTTTAGGAGTGGCAGCTTGATGTGGCTGGGATTTAAACTCGTGACTTTTCGATCAAAAAGTCTAATAACCTCATAGCTACAGGGCAAAACTAATAAAAAAATTAATTCAATAAACACATTGCCTGTTAAAAGGCACATCAACCACTATCTGAGCCACTTATTGTTCAATTCACATCATGTCAAAATTCCGTATTCCCTGCCTTTGAATGCCTTCAATGCAGTGCAGATACAGGGTTTACATGGAGGCAGTGCTCAGAGGCAGATGTTGATCTGTTTGGCGAGTTCCCGCTCCAGATAGGAAATTAGGTTATTGAAGTCATTCAGACTCAGTCTGCATGTAAATCATCCGTGTACCCACAGTCCTTTTTCTTTGCCTCATCCTCATCGCTCTCGCTGCCCGCTACCTTGTCCTAATCCGCGTCGTTGTTGGTCTGGAAGTCCCGACCGAAAGAAAAATGAGAAATGAGACCATTACACACAATAAGAAAAATGTGTGTAATGGCATGAACACACACACACACACACACACACACACTGATCTGCTGTACAAATTAGCCACAGATGGAATGAGTAGCTGAAAGTCCAGCTGTGTGCATGACACATGAGGCATGTGGCAGGACTGAAAAAGCAGCCGTTACTGCTGACAGACATGAAGTGTTTTGAGGATGCCCTAATAAATAACACTCGTTGTTGAGAGGGTCTAAAAGCGAGGCACCTATAAAAAAGCCGCAGTGCTTGTGTACATTGATTAAATGTATGCTTTATGTCATGAAAGGTTTAACTTATAGACGTTAGGCGAATGAAGATTTTATGCTTCCACTCACTCAGCCAGAGCTGCAGCAAGTAGTGCAGAGCCTCAATGTGCTGCTTAAAGTCCACAGTGCTGGCCATCTCCATGCTGGGCTGTGTGAAGCGTCTTCCTCAAAGGCTGCACCCAAGTCGTGCAGGGGCAGATGGGAAAGTGCCAGGTCCTGCTGCTTTCCATGAGTCCTGCGTCGGAGTGAGCAGAACAGGGCCGAAACACACAGCGAGGTTCTGACTCGTCATCAGATTACAGTCACTGTAGGAAGCCACCAGACTGAGATGATTCAGCAGGAGTGACAGCATGGCCTGGAGAGGGTGTGCACACACGCATGCACAAACACACACACACACACACACACACACTCTCTCATCATAAGCTTCCTGTTCCAAATCAATCAAAACGGATAATACACTATATGGACAAAAGTACACCTGACGTTTTAAAATCATATGCCGTTTTTTACCAAACTTTTACCACAAGCTTGGAGGCACACAATTTTATAAGAGGTCTTTGGATGTGGTATCAGAAAATTTTCCTTTTATTTGAACTAGCAGACCCAAACCTGCTCCAGCGTGACATTGCTCTTGTGCACAAAGCTGACTCAATGAACACATGGTTTGGACTTGCTGAATGCACCCCAGGCCTCCTCACCCTACATCAGTACCTGACTTTACAAATGCCCTTGTTGCTGAATGAGCAAAAATCTCGAAAACTTAACTCCAAAATCTAGTAGAGCAAATAGGGACTAAATGTGGAATCTGATGTTCAAAAAGCTAATTTACAAGCAATAATAAGCCATTAATATCAAAATATTTGGCAACAAAAGTGAGTACACCCCAAGTGAACATATCAAAACTGAAGAAGAAGTTTTGTCCAAACTGTCAATATTTTGTGTGAGCATCATTGTTATCTATCACTGCCTTAATCCTCCTGGGCATTGAATTTACCAGAACTGCACAGGTTGTTGCTGGGATCCTTTTCCACTTCCATAATGACGCCAAGGAGCTGCTGGATGTTAGACACGGAGTTTCTTCACCTTTCGCTTGAGGATGCCCCATAGATTCTCAATAGGGTTCAGGTCTGGAGACATACTTTGCCACTCCATCACCTTCACCCTCCATAGCAAGGCAGTTGTCATCTTGGCAGTGTGTTTAGGGTAGTTTTTATGTTGGACTGCTGTTTGGCCCAGTTTTTGAAGGGAGGGCATCATGTTCTGCACAGCACGAGGACTTAACTTCTTTGATCGACCCTTGCAAGGCCTGTTCAGAGTGAAACGTGTGTCTTTGCACAAAGTTGTAATGATGTTGTAATGATGTTACCAGAAACCTCCCACATAAGACTGTTGCCAAACTTATTAACAAATTTTTAAATACTGGACGTGTCGCAAACCAACTGAGAACTGGTCCACGAACACCCACTGATGTATGCACAACCATCATGGGGTTCAAATGTTTGGCAACAGCGCTGTGTGTGGTGTTAATATCCACCTGGAAACAGCTTCCCAATTCAGCCATAAACTGATTTCAAAATGTTTTTCTTTTGTCAAAGGCATTCTTAAACACAATCTGAAAAATTCTTCTTCTTCTTCTTCCGGCTTCTCCCATTAGGGGTTGCTTCAGCGGATCATCCGTCTCCATACCCCCCTGTCCTCTACATCTGCATCTTTCAACCCAACTACCTGCATGTCTTCCCTCACCACATCCATAAACCTCCTCCTTGGACTTCCTCTTTTTCTCCTTCCTGGTGGCTCCATCCTCAGCATTCTCCTACTGATATACCCCATGTCCCTCCTCTGAACATGTCCAAACCATCTCAATCTCGCCTCCCTCACCTTGTCACCAAAACGTCCTACATGCACTGTCCCTCTAATAAACTAATTTCTAATCCTGTCCATCGTCGTCACTCCCAACAAAAACATCAAAATCTTCAGCTCTGCTACCTCCAGCTCCACCTCCTGTCTTTTACTCAAGGCCACTGTCTCTAAATCATACAACATCACAGGTCTCACCACAGTCCTATAAACTTTCCCTTTCACTCTTGCAGACACTCTTATCACAAATCACTCCTGCCACTCTTTTCCACCCACTCCACCCTGCCTGCACTCTTTTCTTTACTTCTCTAACACACTCTCCATTACTTTGCACTGTTGACCCCAGATACCTGAACTCCTCCACCTTCTCCACCTCTTCTCCTTGCAACCGCACCACTCCACTGCCCTCCCTCTCATTCACACACATGTACTTTGTCTTACTCCTACTGACTTTCATTCCCCTTCTCTCCAGCACGTACCTCCACCTCTCCAGGCTCTTCTCAACCTCCTCACTATTCTCACCACAAATAACAATATCATCCGCAAACATCACAGTCCATTGAGACTCCTGTCTTACTACGTCCGTCAACCTGTCCATCACCACTGCAAACAGGAACGGGCTCAGAGCCAATCCTTGATGCAGTCCAACCTCCAATTTAAACCAGTCTGTCGTTCCTACTGCACACTTCACTGCTGTCACGCTGTCCTTGTCAGGATGCGGGTAGTTGGAGTTGAAGTGCAGGACGCCAGCAAGGTATATATTTAAAGTCTTTAATCACAAAAACAAATTCAGGCAAAACACAAAGTCCTAGCAGAACAAAAGGCAAAAAAACATGTGCCCGAAAACATATGACCACAGGCTGAATAGTCCACGTATGGGGAAAAAAAAACAACCCAAAGTGTCCGAAAACATACGACCACACCGCACAGCGCGGGGGTAGGGCCGAGAGAGAACCAGTGTGAGTTTTAAAATATAGAAAAATCAAAAACTAAAAAGCGCTAATCCGAGAAAAAACCCTCGGAAGATCCAAAACCAAAAGCAAAGGAACCGGGAAGCAAAAACAAGGGGCAGGAAAGTCTCAAAAGGATCACTAAGCCGACGAGACGATCTGGCAGAGAATAAGTGAATGAATAAAGGATGGAAGGAATGAAGACATTTGTTAACAGTTAAGTCGATCATGTCCTTAGAAAATTACTACTATTAAATCTAAAAAAACACACACACACACACACAAACACACACACACACACACACACACACACACACACACACACACACCTGTATTACCTAAATAAAAACTCTCTTTCGGCTTCTCCCATCAGGGGTCGCCACAGCGGATCATCCGCATGTTTGATTTGGCACGTTTTAACGCTGGATGCCCTTCCAAACGCAACCCTCCCCATTTATCCGGGCACTAAGAGTGGCTGGGGTTCGCCGGGCCGCAGCGGTGAGAGCACCGCATCCTAACCACTAGACCACCAGGGACCATACCTGTACTACCTAAATGAGGTCAAACAAATGTATTATTTAATTAAAAATTTCCATTAACTTAATTTTGTTCAATTAATTTAATTTGACTATTATTTGACAATTACTCAATTTAATCAATAATAAAAAAGTGTATTCCATTCATTTGATTTATTCTGGGTTTTTTTTTTATATGATAAAATATTATTTTATATATTATTTAACCAAGCAAGCATTTTATTTAAAATTGTTTTAAAAATGTAAACTGTTGTTGATCACAAATGTTAATAATTAACTGCGTTAATAAAAAAAACGACAAGCAATTTTATGTTTTGCATTTCTTCCCCCTAACCGTACCGTAATTGAACCGTTACACCCCATATGTTTATATATTATCTAATATGTTTGTGCTAAAGAATACCTTAACAATATTAATACAGTGGTACCCCGCTTATCGACCTTAATCCGTTCCTTGAAACCGGTCGAAATGCGAAAAGGTCGAAGAGCGAATGTACACGCAATATACACGCACTAAATTGTTCGCAGATTTTAACGCTGCATCGCTTACGAGTTGCTTTGCATAAACACATCTGACAAATGAAGACAAGTAAATGTAGTTTTAGTGCTTAGTTTTGTAGAGATTTCCTAGACTGCAGTGACCTGTAGGAGCATATGCATGAAATAGGACATTGAGAAATCCTATAATTGTTGTCATACATTAAAAATTAAAATTTTATATGTAAAGTTTAATAATAATTTGTCATATTTGACACTCTTTTGTCATTGCCATTTGTATGTCATATTTGACTGTTCTGTGACATAAAATTTAATAGAAATAGAACACAGAAATAAAATTGAAATATAATATGGTTCCAATCATAAAAATAGGAGAATATTCAACACATAAATACACTATATGGGCAAAAGTATTGGGATATCTGACTTTTACAGCACTATGTGGTTCTTTCACAAACTGTTACCAAAAAGTTGGAGACCAAAAACGAAACGGAGGGAATGATCAGCAGCCCGATTCCGCTTCGATTTCCACCCGGAAGCTCACGGCCGCTTCTCGCGGATCATGCCTGAGAGCCCGGTGGAATTCCTGGCTCACTTCTCCGGTGAGATGGCCGAGTGGGGGGGATTCCTTCGGAGCGTCGGCAGGTACGTGGAGGTGCAGTCATCCCAATTCCCCACCGAGCGGGCCAAGATCGCTTTTTGCATCTCCCTCTTGTCTGGAGATGCTCATTCTAAAGCCAGCAGGCTATGGAACGCCAATGGAGGCGATTTTGGTTCATATGGTTCGTATTCATCAGACAACTCTTGGGGATGTTCGGGATGGCAACAGCGTATCTCCACGTCTGCACCTTGAGTTCCTCAGAGCGTGCCGCTCCGTTCCAGAGATCCTCCGATCTTAAAAATCTTAACTAGTCATTTTGAGTTTAAAGGAATGGTATTTATATGACATCAACTAATAATTATCATAATTCTAATATGAAAAAAAGGCGACGTTCGGCTTTTACAAAGATGACATAACTGTGGCGCAAATTTAGAACATGAGGAAACTTCGCACACGAACACGTTAGATGACGAGCCTTCTGACTATTTATACAAATATGTTTTATAAAATTTATAAAGTCACAGAGAGAATGTGACCCTGCATTAAGAATACTGAGGCCTTTACCCTTAATATCTAATCAATTAAATGAATGGATATAAAATATGCAGTCACAATTATCTCACCTTTCAACAAATGAGGAATTGCTACAGCACCGAGGCAGCATACCCGGTTGCGTGCTTGACCACTGGGGCCTGTGGGTCCTTCCACAGCATTAGCATTTGGTGTGAGTACAATTAGCTTCAGCATGCGGCTCGCTCCAGCTCCCGGTTGAAGGTGTGTTTTAACGAGAGTGACGTCTCCTGACATGTGAGCAAAGCGGTGCGAGCTCGTGTCACTCCATCCACCTGGATGGCACAGAAGACGTCTTTAGCGGTGCGAGATCGCACGAGATCAGAGACTCCAAGCAGATGCACCGTGAGGAGGCCTGACACTCTCTGGGCACACCTCGGTTGCTCTGCTAGAGAGTAAGGCCGGAATGACCTGACTGTATCCTGCCCATCTGCAGTGTGGAGGAGCTTGTGGCGACTCCTGTGTCTCTTGACCTGATCCCTTAGACCCTCCAGTTAAAACCTGAATCGAATCGAAAGAAGAGGTTATTGTGTAATGTGGGAAGAGTTCAAAACATCAGAATGTATTATAACATTACAAAACTTAAAGGGAAAAAAATCTATCCGTTTTTTATGTTGAACTCGAATCATGTTAAACTCGCATCATGAACCCTTCATCTGATCGAATGAAACAAATATTTCATAGAGGAACGAGGAGGTGTACAGTAAACATCTTCTATAGACCACTAAAAGGCATGGAATGCAAATCATTACGCTGTGCACAGTGACTAGTAAATCTGATTGTGAAACCCTGAGAAAAAAATCGAAACAGTTAATAGAAGCCCACAGGGGAACCAGCCGACCATAATTCGGCAACAACACACAAACTAAGTGACATCACTATGAAACTACACATATGCATATATTTTATATTTTTACATTTTAAAGGGCAACCTGAACCAATGGATCGGAAACCCATCATTGTCAATGCACATTCTGAAGTTCAATGCTCAACTTTTTCCTCCAAAAACTGCACACTTTTGTACTCCAATTGATATCTCACCTCTGAACTCCTCTGGCGCCCTCTCTATCTCTCTCCATGGATCTTCGACTAGATCTTTCTCCTTCAACTTCTCTCCACTGACCCGGCAGTCCTTTTCTCTGGAATTGGGTTGTACCAAATGTTGCTCTCACTCTCAGTCACATGCCTTCGCTCTGTGAAGCAAGCTGTGTAGGCCTCATCCGGAGCCTGGGCCTTTCCTGAGGACAGCACCCAAGCACGACTACTCCTCTCCAGGTGCTGAAGGTAGACTCCCTGTCCAGCAAGCTTACTCATACCCAAGGAGGTGCAGTACTCTGTGACTGGAGGTGTCACTAACTCTGGAAGACCTGTATCTGCCATGTCAGCACAGTCAGCCATGTCAGCCTTCTGGCAAGCTCTAGGGTTCCATCCTTCCATCTCCCCTCAAACCCATTCTCCTTAATAGAGGCCTGTTTGGAAGCCTGGACCTTGCTGGAACAGCTTTCACACACTTAAGACATCGAGTTCAGACTTGTGAGCTGGTCCACATCCCGGGAGATGGATGCAAATTTGGCCTAGTTCTGTTTTTTGGACACTGTGATCTGTGTGTGTCTTGTAAATTTTTTGTAAATTTTACTTCCACCTCGGTCACTGAGGACGATGAAGAACTGGATGAGCTCGGCCTTCTTTGGTCCATCTAAGATAAAAAGAGAATGAGAGAGAGGAAGTGGATTGTCTATTAGACCATCTATTAGACCATATTTGACATGGACAAGGCGAGAAAGAAAGAGACAGGGAGACATCAAAATAGTCTGTTAGAGCCTCCCTTATAGCTTTACACACACACACACACACACACACACACACACACACACAGTTAACCCCATTCACTATTCATTTCTATGCGCAAAAATACACACACACATGGGCGTAAACCCCGGGGGGGACGGAGGGGACATGCCCCCATCTGAGGATTGTCCCCCCCATAAAAATTATTTAAAAAATATCGCACTCACTATTGTGAAAAATATATGTATGTATACCTAAATAATTGTGTAAGTAGGAAAAAAACAGTTGAGTCCCCCCTTCCTCACAGTGGTTTGACCCACTGCCTGCTTTCCCAGTTCATCTCACCTACTCTACACACACGAGTCAGGTGTGTGTCTGCGGCTCAATTAATGTTCAACTCCATTTACTAGGGGATTTTATTCACTTTAAATAAAGCGATTCTCTTTAATGTAGTTACTCATTCATAAATTAGTTGCGGCAAAAATGCTGATTAGCGATGTAATTTTCCATGAATCTGCTATATTAGCGATTAAAATATGACTTATCTAGTGAACGTTAGCTTGTTTACAATAACTTGTAGCATAGTGCACTGACACTAACACACCAAAGCCGTTTCCCATGCACTGTTTTATTTGGGATGACTTGGCATAATGTTAACATTAACAGCCACAATTAGCATATTGTTTATCTGTGCATTTACTAAATGAGCACTGTGCTACGTCCGAACTGACCCCACTGTATTTTTTTGTATAATCAAGTTCTATTCTGTTCTTAAGTGTCTTAATTTTAAATAAAATTTTTAAACCTTTTTTTAATTCCTTGTTTTTATAGTTGTGATTATTTTTGTATGATAGTGTTTTACTTTCTTTATATAAAGAACTTTGAATTACCATTGTGTATGAAATGTGCTACAGTATAAATAAACTTGCCTTGCAGTGTCATAGACTAGATAAAATGACGGAGAAAAGGAAAATTTTATATTTATGGCCCCCCCCACTGTTAAATGACTTTTACGCCCATGCACATGTAGCCGGTCTACTGCTAACCGCTGCTACTCTCGTCTGCGTTGTGTTCAAGAAAGGCTCAGGACACTTTCATTCAGTTCACCAGAGAAGGTTTATTAGCAGTTTCGCCCACCAATCAACACTCCTCAGATCTCTCCTGTGGATTAATGTCAATAAGGAGAAAACACTCATGGGCACCATGTGACAATTCCTCTCTCCAGCATATGCAATGCAAACTCATCATATGCAACAATTGAACAAAATACATTAACATTTAAACACTAAACATTCATACAAAAGACAATAGAAAAATAAAAGAGATCAAGAAGGAAATACCTGTGGATTAATGTCAATAAGGAGATAATCACTCGTGGGCACCGTGTGACAATGCATTCCTGTATAGTACAACAACTGTTAGCTGGCTAACAACTCAGATGCACATTAAGGCCCTGTTTACACGAGAACGCTCGCGGGTGAAAACGTAAAAATATTTTATCAGATGTGCCTTTCGTTTAGACGGCGACGGCGTTTTTGGGGCTTAAAAATGCAAAAAAGTGAAACCACCCTCCAGAGTGGAAATCTTAAAAACGCTCCACCGTCGCGTTCCCGTCTAAAGGGTAAAAACGCAAAAATCTGCTCACGTACGCAGGTTGTACGCAGGCGCGCGGACTTGGTGTTGTTGTGTGGCAGTGCTTCACATTGCCACCTAGCCGCCTGGAGTGCATACTACATCGAATTTCACACACTTTTGTCACCATATGCACGCAGATTTCCCCCCCATAACGCTCGTCTAAACGCAGAATAAAAAGTGATAACGCAACGCCACTTTTGCGTTTTCTCTTCAGATCGTTTCCGTGTAAACAGGGCCTAACACTGAACACATACAGCCCACATGATAAATCCAAGGCACGTGCGCTTAATTGAAAATGCCGTCCGCATAACGCCAAGAGTAAATCTCAAAATAAAAGTCTCTCACAGCAAACAGCAAAATGAACACTTAATACCCAAAGAAAGAAAACATATATATAGCAATACAGGATTTTTGTGAAAAAGCAAATGATCCCATTTATATTGCACTCATAACTCGTTACACACACACACACACACACACACACATACACACACAGAGATTCAGGTCCCCGCTTCAAGAAAGGATGCTGAAAGAAACACACACTCACTCTCACACTCACACGCAGTAATTCATCGGGCCAATATCTTGTATTTAAACATAATGAGAGCAGGAATACTTACAACGCATACAGCACACACACACAGACACACAAAACACTGAGTACAAAGTGGAACGGAGAGGTACTGCTCTGAACTCAATGACGGTATTGTGCATGCTCAATATACAGAAGTGAATTGAAAATGTTAAACAACAATGTCCCTATCAACTGTATCATTTGATGGAACGACTGACCAGACAACATTTTTTTCTTTGTATATTTTCTTTACATTTAAGTATATTAACTCAAATCTTAAATAAACTTTGCAAAAATAGTGCTACCTATTATCACTTATTGAGAAATGTGACAATACACAAGGCATAACTTTATGGCCACCCATCGGCCATAACATAACATAACGCCTGCCCTATTTTGTGTTGGTTCCCCTTTTGCGGCCAAAACAGTCCTGACCCCTTTCTCAGCAATGTGAGCTACAGTAGCTCGTCTGTTGAATCAGACCAAACGGGCCAACCTTCGCTTCCCACGTGCATCAGTGAGCCTTGGCTGCCCGTGACCCTGTCGCCAGTTCACCACTGTTCCTTCCTTGGACCACTTTTGTTGGATACTGACCACTGCAGACCAGGAACATCCCACAAGAGCTGGAGTTTTGGAGATGCTCTGACCCAGTTGTCTAGACACCACATTTTTGACCTTTTCAAACTCGCTCAAATCCTTACGCTTGCCCATTTTTCCTGCTTCTAACACATCAATTTTGAGGACAAAATGTTCACTTGCTGCCTAATAAATCCCACCCACTAACAGGTGCCATGATAAAGAGAGAATCAGTGTTATACACTTCACCTTTTGTAGTGTTAAAATGTCACCTGGTCTGTGTATATCAGTGTTGAATGGCAAAGAAACTGTAAGCACCTCAAAGTTAATTATGTTCCAGTAGAACTCCAGATCCTGAACTTCTTTTATACCACAGTAAAGTGAAAAGTAAAGTTATGTCCTGTAGTCAATTTGAGGGTAAAATAAGGGTAAAAAGGGATGACAATATAAACATTATCCAAATGTTCAAAGAACATACAAGTACCCATCTATAGGCTTTTACTATAGAAACACCAACCATATTACAACTAACACATCAATTAAAACCTACACTCACCATTTACATTTTTCAGTTCTACACACACTTACAACATTTTTCAACCAGGTATCAACACGGTGGCAAAATCATACAGATACAAGTCCAGAGCTTGTGAGAATGGGGAGGTTTTGGGGACTGATAATGTGATTAAACATTGGCATGGTTCGTATGGTTTGAATTGTTCAAAAATTGCTGCTCTTCTGGGATTTTCACACATAATATGGTCCATAGTTAAAAAAAGAATAGTACAAAAAAATTAAATAATAATAATAATAATAAAAAAAAAAAACATACATTGAGCACCAGTTCTTCAGGCAGAAATGCTTCGTTGATGAGAGAGGTCCAAGAAAATGGTCAGAATTGTTCAAGCTCACAGGCAGTAAACAATAACTCACATAATCACTCTTGACAACAATGGTGAGCAGAAAAGCACCACAGAACACCTTGGGCACCATGTCATAGAATAGTAAGGTTTTACTACTTTCAGAAGTGAACAGAAATCTGAAGCTTGGTTCAACTAAATTAAGAAGTGAAATAATGCAGAAACAAGTAAATAGACTACCACAGCTATTACAAAATCTTTATCTTAGACACAGGGCTGTGTTCTATTTAAAACTGGCTGTCTAGTTAGGGAGCACTTCTGGACCGAGTAAAGACTGTCCTTTGATATTCCTTAATTGGCCGAGTTAGAGTGTACTGCACGTGTCATTCCTGGAAAAGGAAATCCCATAATTCTGTTCAGAGGTTGAGAGCTTGATGAAAGCCATGAAAGATAAACTGCAACTATCTGAGTGGCACAACATGGAAATTTGATCATCACATGATTCTGATCTTTACTAAAATGGTCTATTCACACCACTTAACTGATCTTTTTTTTTTTTTTTGGCAAAGTTTGTACTTTTTTTGTGACATGTAGGGGGTGCGAGTGTGTGTCCCTGAACTAAAAGCTCTTATTTAATTCCAGCTCTGTCGTGCCATGTTCGGCAGTGAGTCAAAGACATGATGGAAAAGTTTGCTGAGAATGCATGCTTCGAACAACCCGTTAAGTGTTTTCCCCAAAAAATACCAGCCCTAATGCCCCCACCCTTACCCAAACACACACACACACACACACACACACACACACACACACAGACACACACACACACACAATTTGAGACATCCTGTGAGAAAGCAGCAGTGTTCTAAACCCCTTTGCTGCAAATCAAAAATAATTATCACTCCAGTCATTTTCCACATAGATGTGACACTCACAAAATAAGTTTTGTTGAGATGATTACTTTTGTGTCCTTCTACTGCAGAGATGGCAAAAGTACACACATCCATTACTTAAGTAGAAGTACAGATACTCATGTTTTAAAATACTCGGGTAAAAGTTGAAGTACTGATTATACCTTTTTACTTAAGTGAAAGTAAAGAAGTCTTGGCTCTGACATGTACTTAAGTAAAAAGTAGTTATTACTTCTACCTGTTTTAGCTGTTAACTGGACCTCACATCATATTAATATTTGACAGACAGACAGACAGACAGACAGACAGACAGACAGATAGATAGATAGATAGATAGATAGATAGATAGAACATTGTCATTGCATTGTACAGGTACACAGCAACGAAATGCAGTTTGGCATCTACCAGAAGTGCAAAAAGTAGCAATCGTGCAAATAGTGCAGATAAATATGTAGCATATGTACAGCAGAGGTGGGAAGTAACGGAGTACAAATACTTCGTTACTGTACTTAAGGAGATTTTTCTGGTATCAGTACTTTACTCCACTATTTATTTTTCAGACAACTTTTTACTTTTACTCATTAAATTTTTACACAAATATCTGTACTTTTTACTTCTTACATTTTCAAAACCAGCTCGTTACTTTAGTTTTAATCCATTGATTTGGTGAAATATATATTTTTTTATTTTCACTGCGCGCCGATTTCAGCCGAACAACCGATTTCCTGTTACTGCGCGTCTTTTTCAATCCGCTGGTGTATAAAGTCCTGACTCTCACTCTTTACGAAGCTAAGATTCAGCAGGCAGAAGGCAGTAAGAAGTTTGGGGTTAACGTGGATGAGACAGAGGGAGTTAGTGATGTAAACATGACTGAGAACAGACACATTCATGATGATGATCATCTTTTCTCTGCTTGTGTTCTATATGTGGATGTTCAGCCTGGATACATTCATTAGGTAACAACATTTTTAATTCGTTTTGTATTAATATATATATATTTGGCTGTCAAAATTAAAATTGTAAACGGCACTAGATGTTATTAACACGCTATCAATTCAGCGCGCATTTCTGTTTTTACCATTTTTATAAAAAGTATAAATACATAAATAAATAACTAAATATAAAAGAAGCGAAATTAAAACCTCCAGCAAAACATACACTTATTCACGACGTCCCTTCTTTACTTAGATATACAATACATAAATAAACTCCACCGAAAAATTATTTTAATCAGTAAACTTTTGTT
>JAAIIK010000113.1:482843-499097 GCA_014706435.1 Silurus glanis
CGACTCTGGCAAATTTGAATCGACTCCTGATCCATGGCTGCACATACGTTTAAATAGATTGCCCGTTCTCTGGGCCCGCCTCTTAACGTATAACAGATATACATGAGCCTATTTCGCAATAGTGTTTAACATAAAGAGAAGCCTGTCTTTGTCCAGACTAAATATATTTCAGATGTATCATAGCTCACTTTCCCAGACCATTCATTTTAACATATAGGGAACGGGTCAGAGGTCTTTTCCCCAGAGGGCATGCATCCTGGACCACATTCCATACTTCGGCTCATACCTGATTTAAGAACACAGCGCGTATCCCAACCATGCTTTAAGATAAACACTAAGGGTCTTTCATACATTTGGCTTAAAGCGAAACATCTGGCCAGACGGTTCAGTATAGAAACAGAGAATTTACCTTCAGTCCCTGCAAGAATTTCATCATTGCAGAATAATCTGAATTTAGGCCTTTAGATACTGCATATTTAAGATGTTACATATTTAAGATACTATATAAGCTATCCAGATGAAATGCATGCTCTTGAAGTCCATTAACCTGTGCATTCAAATAGTCGATTAAGATCAATTTCTCCAACATTAGACCTAGATCTTAGTCTTATTAGAGTGGGTGGTAGGCTACGCAAAGCTGCAACACTCCCAGAGGATGCAATACACCCTATTGTGTTGGCCCCAAAACACCCCATAACCAAACTCCTCACTTATAATATTGAGAACCGCCTGATGCATGCAGGATCTGAGTGAGTCTTTGCAGAATTAAGGCGAACTTACTGGATTCTCAAAAGATGTCAAAAGGTACAAAAGACAATGTGCTGAATGTAGGAAATGTCATTTTATATATATATATATATATAAAAAAGAGAGAGAGAAAGAGAGAGAGAGAGAGAGAGAGAGAGAGAACCTTTTGGGTGTGTCTTGTTTTGTGGTTATTATAAAGAATCCCAAGCTAGTTACTCTGTGGGCCTAACCTTAGACTGGGTCGTAACACCCTATTGTTGATAACACTTTAACAAACGTGTTGTGAAGCATGGAAATTGCTATTAAAAACATGCCTCTCAGTCACACCTGTTTGTAATCCCAATAATTAAAACTGAACCCTAATTTCACCTTCAAATTAACTGCTAATACTCGAGGTTCACTTACATTTGGCACTAACACATGTAATATTGGATCCTTTTCCTCAATAAATAAATTACATATTTAATATTTTTTTCTCAGTTGTTTAATTAGGTTGTCTTTTTCTTAGGACATAATATTCAGACTGATGGGTTCACAAATTCTAAATGGTTCAAATATGTTCAAGCACCACTGAATTCATATTCATATACATATACAGAACATATACAGTACATATACATACAACTTTGAATTTCTCAGCACAACTGTCGCGGAATGACGCGGAAGCGGAAGTAGCTCAATCATGTCTTTATTTAACTCAAAATACACACACAGTCATGAAGAACTACAAACTAAAGTAATCCGCTCGGGATAAGTGATCCACCCAGGAAAGGAATATCCAACGGAAAGCACTATCCAGAAACGAAAGTGATCTCCGACATGAACGAGTAATCCTTGGAGACAGAGTCAAGAGACAGAACCAGCGAGGAAAGCTGGCGGTCGCAGATCCGCGATATCGCCAGCATGACCTTCAAGAACCAACAGCCTGTGACTCGAGAACGTGAGTTTATATAGTCATCTCCTAAACGAGTCACAGCTGTCGGCAATCAAAGCCGGCGTGGCATAACGAGGCAGCGTGACTGCTACCGAGGGGGGCATGGCAGGTGGATCCCTGACAACAACACCCACACATCCAACATTTATATCAATACACGTGGCCTATTCTGTATTAAACAACACCTTTTATTCTGTTAACTTTTTCACTTTCTCAGCTCAGTGTTAGACATCATTGCACTTTATACCACAGTTCGTACATTTTTGCCGTCTACCTTTTCTACCTTTTATATATATGTATACATTTGTAACAATTATTTCTAGCCAAGTAAAACGTTTAGATTTACAGCATTTGGTAGACACCCTTATCTAGAGTGACTTCCAATTATCTCATTTATACAACTGAGCAGTTTAGGGCCTTGCTCAAGGGCCCAGCATAGGCAGTTTATTAGTGGTGGGATTTTAACTCATGACCATCTACCGTATTTTCCGGACTATAAGCCGCTACTTTTTTCCCATGCTTGGAACCCCACAGCTTAAACAACGAAGTGGCTAATATATGGATTTTTCTTGGGTTTTTCCCAGTTTCACAAGCTTCCCGCCGCCAAAAAACTGAGACCCATAACATTAGACCAATGAAATTGCGAATGGGTTCAGGTGAACCAATGAAACTCTTTATATTAAATCAGATGCGCTCCCACTGAATCGGGCCGCACCACATCATAAATATGGATGAGGTTCCTCTGACATTTGACCTGCCGCTCACTCGGACTGTCTACAGGAAAGGAGAATCATTCGTCACGCTGAAAACAACCAGGCATGAAAAAACGCCCTTCACCTATGTTCTGAGCTGCACGGCATCAGGAGAAAAGCTTCACCGATGGTGATTTTTTTACGCACGACGATGCCAAAAGATAAACTCCCGAGAGAAATTGTTGTGAAAGGAAGGAGGAAGACAGTGAACAATGACTTTCTTGGTAGGCTACTGTTTGGATACAAGCCGTGTAACAGTTATAGCCTGTGTAAAGTTAATTAGTTTCAGTGTAGACGGCTTATAGACAGGTGCGGCTTATTTATGTTCAAAATAAAACTCTTTGTAAAATTCAGTGGGTGCGTCTTATATTTGGGTGCGCTTAATAGTCCGGAAATTACGGTAATCAGAAGTCCAATATCTTAACTACAGAGCTACCCCATATCTCTTATATCACTAAATGTTTCTCTGTGTCTTTTCTCAACTAGATACTTTTTTTTAGTTTTGCTTAATTGCTTTTGAGAATCACATTTGTCCCCTGCTCCCTTTCCCTACTTGCTATAAAACTCTGTTGTAAATTTTTACTGGTTGTCATGTGCAGAAGTACCTTCTGGATCCAGCATTTTGGGGATGTCTAGGTGTTTCTCTGCGATTTCCAAAACCAGGCTCAGGTTGCCGAGATGATCATCCTGCGCATACATTAAAAAAAGATGCACTCAGGTGTTTTTTGGATTATTAAGAGCACCTGCCAAAACACCTGTCTTTTTGGGACCAGAAACTGTGTTAGAGGGACCATTCGGTGCACACTGTTGCCTTGCAAAAAAAAACATATGCATGAAAATGTGTCTCCGATTAGTGAGGGGAACAAACTACTCTCTAACTTGCTTAACACATAAAAGTGCAGTTTGTAAGTTTTAAATATCATAGGGGTTACTGTAATGGAAATCACTGTACCATGATCAAAATTCCTACACTTATCATTGCACTCATAGTAAAATTAAACTATTGGATTGTTAAGTTAAATTCATTGCATTTAGTGATAACCTCAATATGAAAAACAGCTAAAATAGAGCTTTTTAACCTCGCTCCTTCAATATAGAAGTCTGTTTCCACAACATAAATGAAACATTTGCATGATTGCACATTTATTTCTCGCAATTCTGACAATATTTATCGCAAATCTGACATTAATTCTCGCAAACCTGACATTATTTTTTGCAATTCTGACTTTATTTTAATTCATTCAATTTTTTATTTTATAGCACTTTTAACAATGAGCATTGTCTCAAAGCAGCTTTACACAGATAATGTGGTGATAAACAATGAATAAGATGTTCTTTATAAGTGTAAGTTTGTCCCTGATGAGCAAGCTCACTGTAAGATGCAGACAGTTTTATTTACCACGGGAATTAATAACTGTTTTCATCGTCGAAGTGTACATTCCACCCACTGTGTGAATTGTTGGATGGATTGATGGATTGTTTATTATCGCCAAAGATTTGAACCATGTGAATCTCAGGACTGTGCTCCCTAAACTCCATCAGCATGTGGACTTGCATGTGGTATCGTGTGGAGCCCTGCCCCATCTCGGCTACTCAGACCAGCAAGTCTACTGTCTCCTGCCTCAATGACTATCGTCCCGTCGTGCTCACACCCATCGTGATGAAGTGCTTCGAGAGGCTCATCATGGGGCACATCAAGACCCAGCTCTCACCCTTACTAGAGACCTCAGTCAGTCTGGATCGGGAACAGCATCTCCAGCACCACCACACTGAGCACTGGGGCCCCTCAGGGCTGTGTGCTCAGCCCACTGCTGTTCACTCTGCTGACTCATGACTGTGTATCAATTCACAGCTCAACTCAACACCAGCTCCATCAGCAAGATAGCCCAGCAGCATCTCTACTTCCTGAGAAGGCTGAGGAAAGCTCATCTTCCTCCTCCGATCCTGACCATGTTCTACCGAGGGACCATTGAGAGCATCCTGAGCAGCTGCATCACTGCCTGGTTTGGGAATTGCACCGTTTTGGATTGCAAGACCCTACAGAGGATAGTGAGGACAGCTGAGAAGATCATCTGAGTCTCTCTCCCCTCCATCATGGACATTTACACCACACGCCGCATCTGCAAAGACAACAGCATTGTGGACGACCACACACACCCGTCACACACACTCTTTACCCGCCTGCCATCAGGAAAGCGGTTCCGAAGCATTCGGGCCGTCACATCCAGACTGTGTAACAGCTTTTTCTGCAAGCCATCCATCTCCTTGATTCACAGAACTAAACTGGAACTCACACACACACACACACACACACACACACTCAACTGTGTGTTACTGAAACTATACAACCATGGGTGTAAGTTTCATTTAACAGTAGGGGGGGACAATAAATATAAAATTTCTCATGAGCAATTTTTGAAGGGGACACAAATACAGTCAATTTGTACTTATAAAGCTATGGTTTAGGTGCACTGAAAAATGATCTTATGTACATTTTTCTTTTCTCCGTCATTTTATCTAGTCGATGACACTGCAAGGCAAGTTTATTTATACTGTAGCACATTTCATACACAATGGTAATTCAAAGTGCTTTACATAAAGAAAGTAAAACACTATCACACAAAAATAATCACAACAATAAAAACAAGGAATTAAAAAAAGGTTTAAAATTTTATTTAAAATTAATTAAGACACTTAAGAACAGAATAGAAATTGATTATACAAAAAAATACAGTGGGGTCAGTTCGGATGTAGCACAGTGCTCATTTAGTAAATGCACACCTAAACAATATGCTAATTGTGTCCGTTAATGTTAAATTAACATTATGCCAAGTCGCCCCAAATAAAACAGTGCATGGGAAACGGCTTTGGCATGTTAGTTGCAGTGCACTATGCTACAAGCTATTGTAAACAAGCTAACATTAACTAGATAAGTAATATTTTAATCGCTAATATAGCAGATTCATGGAAAATTACATCGCTAATCAGCATTTTTGCCGCAACTAATTTATGAAATTTATTACTTACACAATTATTTAGGTATACATACATATATTTTTTACAATAGAGAGTGCGATATTTTTTAAATATTTTTTTGGGGGGGGGACAATCCTCGGAAGGGGGGGAGGGGGGGGGTGGGGGGGGGGTGCCATGTCCCCTCCGTCCCCCCGGGATTTACGCCCATGTGTACAACCTGAACTTAACACACACTCATTACTTATCTCAATCCATTCCACCACCATTTATTTATTATTTATACTTAACCATATTACACTGTTTACATGCCGTTTTTTTACACCTCTTGACTGCTGCTACTGCTGTTTTGCACTGCATAGTGTTTGTTTACATATACTCTTGGTTATAGTCTTTATAGTTCTCTTTGCACAGTACACAGTACAGTGTGTATTGTCTTTTGTTGTCTGTCTGTCTGTACTGTTGTCTGTCTGATTGTACTGTCTGTCTGTACTGTTTTTTCATCTGCACTGTTTGCACTAGGTTGCAATCGATGCACTTTATGTAGCTTTGTGTTATGTGTATAGCAACAGGGTTCTGGATGAACGTTGTCTCGTTTTTACTGTGTACTGTGTACTGTGTACCACTGTGTATAGTAGAAATGACAATAAAAGTCTCTTGACTTGACTTGACTTGATGGCGACTGTGGCAAGGAAAAACTCACCGAGATTGCATAAGGAAGAAACCTTGAGAGGAACCAGACTCAAGAGGGAACCCATCCTCATCTGGGTTGCTCCGTCCCTCCCGCCATTCCCACTCGAGACTGTGGACTGCTGTTGCTCGCCTCTGACCAGAAACCACAAATTTGTTTTAAGCCAGAGTACTTCTGTCTGGATTTTATACTTTTTTACAGCTTTTTCAGAGTGGTTTAGATGTCTACAAGGATTCCATGTATAACATTTGTCCCAATAAAGGTGCGTGAATGAAATTTCCATAGATAAGCGGGACAGTATCCCAGTGACCATGACTTCCTATTAAACATAGCAATATTTGCATATATGAATTATTAGAATAAATTGTGTCAACTATCATTCACAGTCACAATATAAATTCAGAAATATTGAGATGCTGGATGCTTTTACCTACATTCAACTCTGGGTTTAAAGAGACAGGGATTCACAGGTTTGTGGATATATCAGGTTATTTAGAAAATCTTTAAGATACCTCTTCACTTTCCACCTAATATATCCCACTCACCAACAGGTGGACATAAAGTTATTTCTGATTGCCGTGTATATATATATATATATATATATATATATATATATATATATATACATATACACACACACACACACACACTGGTGATCAAAATTAGAGAACAATTTATAAACAATTGAACAATTCTGAAATAATGTCATCTTCACTGCTCAACAGTTGAAGGAGTTTTTGTCCTGTCTATACCATGCAGAGGTGGGAAGTAACGGAGTACAAATACTTCGTTACTGTACTTAAGTAGATTTTTCTGGTATCAGTACTTTACTCCACTATTTATTTTTTAGACAACTTTTTACTTTTACTCATTACATTTTTACACAAATATCTGTACTTTTTACTTCTTACATTTTCAAAACCGGCTCGTTACTTTAGTTTTAATCCATTGATTTGGTGAAATATATATTTTTTATTTTCACTGCGTGCCGATTTCAGCCGAACAACTGGTTTCCTGTTACTGCGCGTCTTTTTCAATCCGTTGGTGTATAAAGTCCTGACTCTCACTCTTTACGAAGCTAAGAATCAGCAGGCAGAAGGCAGTAAGAAGTTTGGGGTTAACGTGGATGAGACAGAGGGAGTCAGTGATGTAAACATGACTGAGAACAGGCACATTCATGATCATCATCATCTTTTCTCTGCTTCTGTACTATATGTGGATGTTCAGCCTGGATACATTCATTAGGTAACAACATTTTTAATTCGTTTTGTATTTATATATATATTTGGCTGTCAAAATTAAAAATATTGTAAACGGCACTAGATGTTATTAATACGCTATCAATTCAGCGCGCATTTCTGTTTTTACCATTTTTATAAAAAGTATAAATACATAAATAAATAACTAAATATAAAAGAGGCAAAATTAAAACCTCCAGCAAAACATACACTTATTCACGACGTCCCTTCTTTACTTAGATATACAATAAATGAATAAAGTCCACCGAAAAATTATTTTAATCAGTAAACTTTTGTTTTATTTTTGCACAAAGTCTCAAATCAAACACCAAATCCGCCATGTTTTACACAATTAACCCTCTGGGTGGCGTTTTGTGGGTTTTTCCCTCATAATGGCGACACGAACTTAAATTACTGTCCTTACTGATCGTACAGATAAAAACAATACATCATTCAAATCTGTAAAATGTCTATGATTATATATACGTATATATATAAGCTTCTTGACTTAAAGAGGTGCACTTTCTCCGGTATCACCTCATTAACTGTCCGTGTGGAAACATAGCAAAGGCTCTTAATGATGTCCACACATCTCTGCACTGTTATGGCCTTTATATTTAATCACTGTACATATGCTTACATATATATCACATGCTGTACATATGCTACATATTTATCTGCACTATTTGCACGATTGCTACTTTTTGCACTTCTGGTAGATGCCAAACTGCATTTCATTGCTGTGTACCTGTACTATGCAATGACAATGTTCTATCTATCTATCTATCTATCTATCTATCTATCTATCTGTCTGTCTGTCTGTCTGTCTGTCTGTCTGTCTGTCTGTCTATCTATCTATCTATCTATCTATCTATCTATCTATCAAATATTAATATGATGTGAGGTCCAGTTAACAGCTAAAACAGGTAGAAGTAATAACTACTTTTTACTTAAGTACATGTCAGAGCCAAGACTTCTTTACTTTCACTTAAGTAAAAAGGTATAATCAGTACTTCAACTTTTACCCGAGTATTTTAAAACATGAGTATCTGTACTTCTACTTAAGTAATGGATGTGTGTACTTTATATATATATACACACACACACACACACACAAACACTTTTACTTTCTCTCACTTCCACTTACCCCCGACACCCCAGCTTTTACCATATGTCACAGTTGTATTTCAGTATAACAAAAAAAACAGGACAAGACAGTGTCTCAGTGTTTTAAATTACCAATAGGAAACTTGAGTGGAGTTTATTTCTCAGAATGCCTATTTTGCCCATTATCTTGCATGAGTGAAATAAAGGCGGTTTTTAATGAGGAAATTAATAAGGAGACACAGCACATACTCGGTTATGGCAGCTGGTCACAGAATGTTTTCTGTAACTCTTCTTTTTATAGAATATTAAGTCTTGTTGTTTTGTTTGGCTATGTGTTATTGGATATGTTTGTATTTCCTGGGGAAAGAAACACAACCCTAGCCACCAAGAAAGGTAGGAAATTAATACAAGGAAGTGCTGCAGGAATGCAGACAGTGTGGCATAGAGACACAGCATCTCGTTCCCTCAGTGAACCATGGTTACATACGTGACCTGGAGACAATCCCCTTTGGAACTCACGCTGCGTTAACAAAGCTTTAAGAATGAGTGTCCAAAATCTATGCCTAGTGTGGATGGGCACAGCTAGGTCGAAAGAACAAGGGGCCAGGAGTGGCACTATAGTCAAGGCTATAAAACTTGACAAAGCCTTAGCGGCTGCCACATTTGAGTGAGCTCTGACCCCTAAAGGAGCGGGTAGACCAGAGGACTCATAGGAGAATGAAATAGCATCCACAATCCATCCACTGAGTGTCTGCTTGTTCGCAGGAAGACCTCTCCTCAGAAAGCCATAGCAGACACATAACAGCTGCTCTGCCTTTCTCCACAGTTCCGTTTTGTGGATCTATATCCACAAATAAATGCAAAAAATAAAGGAAAGAATGCCTGGAGCATAACAGGCCAGTGACTGAGGGTACCTTGGGAACATACTCTGATTTAGGGTAGAGAAAGGAACTAGCCATATCTGGAGTAAAAGGCAAACCTCGGTCAATGGCTCGAAGGAAGGCTCCAACAAGGCCTGCAAGACAATGGCCAAGTCCCACGCAGGCACTCCAGATTGTACCGGAGGTTGTATTGTGGAGAAAACATGTCACCAACAGGTCCTTGCTCAGTGACTGCGCCGCAAGGGTGGCACAACAGGCTGCAATGGCGGACACGTAAACCTATAGGTAGTGGTGGGGCAAGACAGGCTGCAGTGGTAGACACGTAAACTTTCAGGGTGGATGGAACTGTTGGCGAACTGTTCTTGGAGAAATTTCAGCACTGGCCAACCGGGCAGTTAACTGGATCCAAAGGGTGCCATTCGCAACATGCTGTGAACAGGCGCCATCTGGCAGTGTACAACCTTCTTGTGGAGGGAGCTCGGGATTGGAGGATGGTCTGTACCACCTCAGTGGAGAGACCGGAGGCTAGGAGTTGTGCCCCCTCAGGGGCCACAGCCACAACCTCCATAGATCGGGGCAGGGGTAAACCACTGTGCACCCTGTCGGAGAGAGAAGATCCCTCCTGCGAGGAATCTCCAAGGGAGGGTGTTCGAGAAGGGCTACCAGGTCTCCCGACAAACCATGGTCTATCTCTGCAAACTCTCTCCAGAACTCACAGGAGCAGCGCAACAGGAGGGAAGGTGTACAGGGCGTGACATACAGCTCTACAGGGGCTGGGGATGTAAGGGAGAACCAAAGGGGGCAGTGTGATGTCTCTTGGGTTGCAAACAGGTTTACATAGAAGTCAATGAGACTGTTGGGCTTGAATGCGTCTTTCAGAACATCACAGTTCTGTAACTCGGCCAGCTCAAACTGATAAGAAGGCTGGGCTTCATCGATGTCGGCAACAAAAGGGTTCTGAAAAAGACGGATTTCTTTTGCATGAATATGTAGTTCACGGAATCGTACACCGAACTCCGCCTTCAGCATTTCCAGTGCTTCCACACACTTTTCACCTGGGAACGCGACAGCTGGCTTTTCTGCAGAAAAGCTTTGGGTAGCAGGGAGATGGGTGAAGTTGTGCTTTTTCACTTGTTCCAAAACTAGCGCTAGTTTCACCTCAAATGCTTTTATGTGGGAATACATGTCGCAAATGAGTTTCCCCTTCCCTTGTAGCTGCAAGTTAAGGCCGTTCAGCATTTCTGTCACGTCTGTTAAAAATGCGAGGTGCCATTTCCATGCTGGGTCGATCAGCTCTGGGACCGTTTTGCCTTTTGACCGAAGAAATGCGTTAATTTCAGGTAGCAGCTCGTAAAAACGCCTCAAAACTTTGCCGCGGCTCAACCATCGGATCTCTGTGTAGTACAGCACATCTCCGTACGCAGACTCCAGTTCAGACAGGAATTGTTGGAACTGCCTGTGTTTAAGTCCATTTGCTCTGATGAAGTTTATGCACGATACCACAACCTTCATGACAGAATCCCACTTCAACACTTTGCAGCACAGCGCTTGCTGGTGAATTAGGCAGTGTACTTGTAGCGGGGCGGTGAGACCCCGTTCTTCCATCTCCCGGTTCATGCGTCCTATTAAACCCCGAGACGCGCCCACCATACTAGGGGCCCCGTCAGTCGTGATGCTGGCAAGCTTTGCCCAGTCCAGATCCAACTGTTGCATGGTTTGACATACTTTGTCGAAAATATCCTCCCCAGTCGTAGTGCCTTTCAGGCTTTGTAGGGCTGCCAGCTCCTCGCACATCTCAAAGTTTGCGGTAACTCCACGAATAAAAATAAGAAGCTCCGCGGTGTCCTGCACGTCCGTGCTCTCATCCAGTGCTAATGAAAAAAGTCAAAATCTTTAGTCTTCTGCTGCAGCTGGGCATACACATTACCCCCAATTTCTTCAACGCGTCTGGTAATTGTACTTGCCGACAGACTCACGGCATTAAAAACATCTTTCTTCTCGGGACAGACCTCCTCCACGACAACATTCAAACATTTCTTGACAAACTCTCCTTCAGTGAAAGGTTTACCGCAGCTTGCTATCAGCTGAGCAACACGGAAGCTGGCCCGAACTGATGCTTGGTTCAGCTGAGTTTGCCGTACAAATGTAGTCTGCTGAGCTAACAGTCCAGTTTTTAGCTTTGAGATTTTTTCTGCTCGCATTTGGCCTTGCAAGCTAGCATACTTGTCTTTGTGACGGGATTCATAATGTCGGCGCAGGTTGTATTCTTTAAATACGGCCACCGTCTCTTGACAGACGAGACAAACAGCCTTTTCTTTGAATTGAACAAAAAAATTATCGTGTGTCCACTGCGGGTTAAATACCCTGCATTCTGAATCAATTTTTCTCTTACCCAACCTTTTTGCCATTATTCCGTTCTGGGGGGTCACGTTCACGTTCTATGACTGGGGTATGGGTGGCCATAAGGGTAAAAACGTGCTGGGGCAAAGTGAGGTCGTAGTAGCATTTTTTTTCCGTCTCTGGTATTGTTCAGGGGGCCGGGTCAAATGTGGAGGCGGGCCGTGTGCGGGCCGCGGGCCGTAGTTTGGGGACCCCTGCTATAAATCATTCTAAAAGTCTAAGCCGCAAGCATCGATTTTAGATCACAGTTTTGCAATGAAAAATGTATAACAAATGTATTTGCTGAATTTGTGTAAGTAGTACACAGCAACAACATGCATAAAAATGCAGTTCTTACACATTGATTGTAATAACGAGTCACAAATGCATCCACTGCTGCAAATCCTGGTTTATTTAGAAAGATAAGGGTCCACTGACAACATGCCGTAAAGCATTTTTGGTCCAACGAAACAATAGTGTTGTAATTTAGATTAATTTAGGTTATTCATTTGTTTACGTCACAGTACTTCGGGGGGGGGTATTGTTTGTATATGATTCATTCTGCATAAAAAAACAACATTCTAGTGGTAAAAAAAACAAATATGGCTGGTAGAATATAGTGTTACAAAACAAATGAGACCACACACTAAAAAAAACAAAAAAACAAAGATAGGCAGAATCTCTGGCCTGAGCATTTATGCTTTCTGCAGGTGTGGTGGTGACGTTTGTTATGCACTACCTATAATTTCAAACCTTTTATTTCCAGCCAGTAGCATTATGGAAACAAAATGATTGATGGAAAATGTAGCCAATGAGTACAGGATTCTAACAATATATGAAAGGATTTTATTCCCCACGTGTGCGAGTTCTTAGTTTTATTAATCTTTAGAAGCTCTTAGTGTTCAAAGAGTGCAGCATAGTATGCAAAGTATATATATATATATATATATATATATATATATATATATATATATATATATATAAGCTTCTTGACTTGAAGAGGTGCACGTTCTCCGGTAAGACCTCATTAACTGTCCGTGTGGAAACATAGCAAAGGCTCTTAATGATGTCCACACATCTCTGCACTGTTATAGCCTTTATATTTAATCACTGTACATATGCTTACATATATATCACATGCTGTAAATATGCTACATATTTATCTGCACTATTTGCACGATTGCTACTTTTTGCACTTCTGGTAGATGCCAAACTGCATTTCGTTGCTGTGTACCTGTACTATGCAATGACAATGTTCGTTCTATCTATCTGTCTGTCTGTTTGTCTGTCAAATATTAATATAATGTGAGGTCCAGTTAACAGCTAAAACGGGTAGAAGTAATAACTACTTTTTACTTAAGTACATGTCAGAGCCAAGACTTCTTTACTTTCACTTAAGTAAAAAGGTATAATCAGTACTTCAACTTTTACCCAAGTATTTTAAAACATGAGTATCTGTACTTCTACTTAAGTAATGGATGTGTGTACTTTTGCCACCTCTGTGTGTGTGTGTGTGTGTGTGTGTGTGTGTGTGTGTATTGGGATTGGAATGGCCGGACATCAATCTGAATAGCCATGACTGTAAAACAAGCTTGTCTGGCTACCTGGCCATCAATATGAATGCTAAATCAATATCAATAGCCAAACATGTATAACAATAGCTTTTAATGGTCAGCAATTAATTTGAATAGAGACTGAATGAATGGACACCTGAGTCTAGCAGGTGGCTCTCAAACAGGAGGAGGGAGAAAAGAATCAAACATAGTCTCAGATAAATGTTTGTAGGAATCTAATTTGTCATTGCATCTTCATAAAATCTTAAATATAAACCCATGAGACATTTGGCTTTCAACCCAGTAATTTTCTGCATTGACTGATTTCATGTATTCAAATAATGTTTAATGCAGGAAATGTATATTGAAGGCACTTCATCATCTATAACTTATCTTTTTGAGCAATATCAATTTTGAATGATTGACAGTAAAGCTCAAAGTGTCTTACTTTTAAAGATACCTAAATTGTGTATGTAGCCCACTTTTCTCAAAAACTGTTAATATTTAAATTTAGGTAGGGCATTTTCAGCTGAGAGTCCCTGCGTGGGGTGGGGTGGGGCGGAACAGACATAATATCAGATATAATATCAGACATAAGATCAGATTTGCAGATCTCCAAATCTCTGTTGTTACTTTGCCCCCAAGAATATTTTCCACATCGCTGCTTTGTGCAAATCTCAGATAAAAGAACTTTTTTGACTGTCCATTTTTTTCTTCGTTTTCTTTTTTTTTTGCAAGCAAAGTCCAGTTAGCACGAGCTATAAGCAGCTGTTTGTGCCGAACTGAGAGCTGCATCACTCCTGGGTTTGTGTGCACGTGTGACCACTAAGAGTTTGTAAAGAGTAATAAAACTAAGACTCACACGTGGGAATAAAATCCTCCCATATATCGTTAGAATCCTGCACTTATTGGCTACATTTTCCATCAATCATATTGTTTCCATAATGCTACTGGCTGGAAATAAAAAGTGTGTGGTCATTTGTTTTGTAACACTATATTCTACCAGCCATACTTGTTTTTTTACCAGCAAGATGTCGTTTTTTATGCGAAAGTTATTCGGAAACATATACACACAAACACCAGCCGAAGTTCTGTGACATAAACAAAATAATAACCATCTAAATTACAACATTTTTCTTTGGTTGGAGCAACAATTCTTAATGGCATGTTGTTCAGTGGACCCTTATCTCTCCTAATAAACTGGGATTAGCAGCAATGGATGTATTTGTGACTCGTTATTACAATAAATGTGTATTGCATTTTTTATGCATGTTGTTTGTGTGTACTTGTCAGGGTACGAGCGAAACAGAAGGCGGAAGCCGGAGTACAGCTCGCTCGGGTTTTAATGAGTGAAAGTAAAAGTGTGAGGGAGAGAGATACACACGAGCACATACACACACGCGCGCACACACACACACACACACACACTCACACACGCACACGGCAGTCCTTCGGTTGAGAGGGTCCGAGGTGCGCTTTGGGAGAAGCGTAGCTGACCCGAGATGCGCGGGGAGGAGAAGCGCAGCCGGGATGGGATTGTGGAGTCCGAATGGAACGGATAAATAGTGTCCTGTGTGAACACCGAAACATGAAAACATAGACCGCACGTAAAGTCCAACACATACAATAATGAACGGGAAATGAATGTGAGTGAGGGGTTTATGTACAAGCCGAGGAAAACAACAAACAAAGACATCCGCTCGAAACGAGTTATCCACTATGAGCGCGAATGTCCCAAGCATAATCCATAAAGCCTTCGGCAATGAGTAATCCAATTCGGAAGTGGAGTTCGGAAATATAGCCAGCGGTGAATGCCGGCGGTTGAGCAGCCACGCGAATTTCCAGCTTGACAATATAACGACCGACAGCCTGTGACTCAAGAACGTGAGTTTATGTAGTCTGATCTTTAATGAGCCACAGCTGTCGGTAATCAAGGAAAGCAGCGTGACTGCTATCGAGGGGGGCGTGGCAGGGTGAATCCCTGACAGCTACCGAGGGGGGCGTGGCAGGGGGATCCCTGACAGTTATCGAGGGGGGCGTGGCAGGGAGATCCCTGACAGTACCCCCCCCTCCAGGGGCGACACCTGACGCCCCAAAACCCACCTATGCCAGGCGGGCCAGGGCACTCCGAGGAAGGCCTCCTTAGACGCCTGGGAGCAACGGAGGCCCAGTGAGCATCCTCTGCGGAGAGCTGGAACGGAACGACACCTTGCAGGAGGATCCGGAACGGAGCCACGCCCTTGGTGAAGACGGGAGGCTGAGTGAAGCCCTTGGCGAAGATCGGAGTCGGAGCGACCTCCATGGTGGGGAACCGGCACTGGACGGCAACCATGACAAAGACCGGAGAGTGGATGACGTCCCGGGCGGAGACCAGAGGCCGAGCGACATCCCTGGCGGAGATCAGGAACGTTGTACCACCCTCTGCGGGACCTGGAGGACCGACGTCGCCGTCAGAGGGAACTGGAGGACCGACGTCGCCGTGCGGGGATCCTGGGGGCGAGCCGCCGCCCTGCGGGGATCCTGGGGGCGAGCCGTCGCCCTGCGGGGATCCTGGGGGCGAGCCGTCGCCCTGAAGAGGGCCTGGGGGCGATCTGTCGCCCTGAAGAGGGCCTTGGGGCGAGCCGTCGCCCTGAAGAGGGCCTGGGGGCGATCCGTCGCCCTGAGGAGGACTTGGGGCGAGACGTCGCCCTCTGTGGAGCTCGGGGGCGAAACGTCGCCCTCTGTGGAGCTCGGGGGTGAAACGTCGCCCTGTGTGGAGCCTGGAGGCGGTCCTTCGCCCTGTGTGGAGCCTGGAGGCGATCCTTCGCCCTGCGTGGAGCCTGGGGGCGATCCGTCGCCCTGAAGAGTACTCGGGGGCGAT
The DNA here is from genome assembly GCA_014706435.1 of Silurus glanis. Classification (NCBI taxonomy): domain Eukaryota; kingdom Metazoa; phylum Chordata; class Actinopteri; order Siluriformes; family Siluridae; genus Silurus; species Silurus glanis. Next base: position 498,959 of record JAAIIK010000113.1, read on the forward strand.
CCTTCGCCCTGAACAGGACTCGGGGGCGATCCGTCGCCCTGAAGAGGACTCGGGGGCGAGCCGTCGCCCTGAAGAGGACTCGGGGGCGATCTGTCGCCCTGAAGAGGACTCGGGGGCGAGCCGTCGCCCTGAAGAGGAC
>JAAIIK010000113.1:512276-546603 GCA_014706435.1 Silurus glanis
TAATGAGTAAAAGTAAAAAGTTGTCTGAAAAATAAATAGTGGAGTAAAGTACTGATACCAGAAAAATCTACTTAAGTACAGTAACGAAGTATTTGTACTCCGTTACCCTGGTGGTCTAGTGGTTAGGATGCGGCGCTCTCACCGCTGCGGCCCGGGTTCGATCCCCGGTCAGGGAACCAACCCCAGCCACTTTCAGTGCCGGTCCCAAGCCCGGATAAATTGGGGAGGGTTGCGTTAGGAAGGGCATCCAGCGTAAAAACATGTGCCAAATCAAACATGCGGAGGATCCGCTGTGGCGACCCCTAATGGGAGAAGCCGAAGTTTACTTCCCACCTCTGCCAGGCAGTGATGCAGCTGCTCAAGATGCTCTCAATGGTCCCTCTGTAGAACATGGTCAGGATGGGGGGAGGGAGATGAGCTTTCCTCAGCCTTCTGAGGAAGTAGAGACGCTGCTGGGCTTTCTTGGTGATGAAGCTGGTGTTGAGTGACCAGGTGAGGTTGTCCGCCAGATGAACACCAAGGAATTTCGTGCTCTTGATGATCTTCACTTAGGATCCATCAATAGTCTGCATATAATAATAATCAGTGGAGATTGGTCGCTCTGTGCTCTCCTGAAGTCCACAACCATCTCTTTGGCCAGCTCCATGAAGATATGCTTAGCATGAGTTGGAGTGAAAGCCAAACCTACTGAACAACTCTGGGATAAATGTGAACGCTGACTGCACTCCAGGCCTCCTCACCTCACCTACCTAACCGACTTTACTAACACCCTTGTGTCTGAATGAGCACAAATCTCCTCAAGCGCATTCCAAAATCTTTACAGAAGACTGGAGGGAATTATAAGAGCAAATTGGGACTAAATGTGGAATGCAAAGCTCAAAATACACATACCATACTCATGACCAGGTGTCTACAAACTTTTGGCAATATAGTGTATAAAACCTACATATCAAATCTGTTTCCATGTGAAAACAAATTCAAAACTTATGTGAAGTACAAGAGCTTAATTATGTTCACTAAGACATAGACTGAATAAACAGAAATGTTGTGCAGAGTTAGTATACTTTCAATTTTCATTAAAAAAGGTAACGTCATAAGATGAGTGCCGTGCGGCATAAGGAGAGGTTTCAGCAGATGCTTGAGGAGAGCAGTGAGCAGCCGGAGAAGGAGAGGGGTCAGCAGTTGCAGGAGGAGTGGAGTTGGCAGCTGGAGGAGGAATGAAGCCTGCAGGTGTAGGAGAAGAGGAGTCTCAAAGTGGTGTAGGAGATGAGGTTTTATTAGGTGGCTGAGAGGGGGCAAATTGTTGATGCTTCCTCAACTTGTAAGGTATCCGTGGAGTCTCCTCATGATGGTGTTTGAGATGGTCAATGTTGACTTTGCATGATGACCGGCCATCTGAATCCACAAGATCAACACTTTTCCCCTGTATTTTGGTGACCATAAATAGACCAAAATAATCAGGGTCAAGTTTTCCTCCTTTGCGCTGTTCACTGCGCACATCACATTGCCACACCATGCCTCCCACCTGAAGGCTTTGTTGGGTTCTATTTGATAGCATTCTTTTTCTTCTGGTGTGTGTTTTTTCCACATTAATATCAACAATGTCCATAATTTTGTTATGGCGTTCAATGTCAATTAAGACTTTTTCCTGTTCACAGTCATTATCGAAGGAACCATCAACCCTTTGGAAACATGTTAATAATGATAACTATTTTATCTTAATTCCATACAATATTCTATATTCTTTTTAAATGATGTACACTGACCAGGCATAATTTTGTATGATTAATACACTATACTGCCGAATATTGTGATGGTCCTCCTTTTTCTGCCCAAACAGTTCTGACCTGTCGAGCATTAACAGCATTAACTTCTTCAGCAGTTTGAGCTACAGGAGCTCGTCTGTTGAATCGGATCACACAGGCCAGCCTTCACTCCCTCACGTGCATCAATGAGCCTTGGCTGCCTATGACCCTGTTGCAGGTTCACCACTGTTCCTTCCTTGGAACACCTTTGATAATACTGACCATTGCAGACCAGGAACACAACCCACAAGAGCTGCAGTTTTCGAGATGCTCTGACCCAGTTGTCTAGCCGTCACAATACGGCTGTTGTCAAATTTGCTGAAATCCTTACGGTTGCTGATTTTCCCTGCTTCTAAAACAACTTTGAGGACAAAATGTTCACTTGCTGCCACATAATATCCCACCCACTAACAGGTGCCATGATGAAGAGATATTTTTCTTCTTTCGGCTGCTCCCATTAGGGGTCGCCACAGCTGATCATCCGTCTCCATACCCTCTGTCCTCTACATCTGCCTCTTTCAAACCAACTACCTGCATGTCCTCCCTCACCACATTCATAAACCTCCTCATTGGTCTTCCTCTTTTCCTCTTTCCTGGTGGCTCCATCCTCAGTTTTTTTCCTACTGATATACCCTATGTCCCTCCTCTGCACATGTCCAAACCATCTCAATTGGCCCTCTCTAACTTTGTCCCCAAAACGTCCTACATGCGCTTTCCCTCTAATAAATTTGGTTTTAATTCTGTCTCGTTTAATCGTCTTTTATCGTTGCACGGTGAAGTGGGTTTCAATGAGCTGATGGAATTGCATGGTGTTGAAGTATGAAAATGTACCTTGGTATCCCCAACCTTCCATGCTCCAAAACCTCAACCCATTAAGCTTCCATCTCCATGTTTGACTATGGAATTGAGACAGTCCACTATTATTATTATCTACTGTTCTCTGTCTTACAGAACATACATCTGTTAGAGACAAAAATCTCACATTTGGGCTATTCTGTCCACAGAACATGGTTTCAGCGATTCACTGTGAAATTCTTTTGTGTTTGTGTCGTTCACCTCTTTTGTTGTATTTAAACAAAAGGAACATGCATAGATCTAAAAAAACATCAAAGACTACCGTAATTTCCGGACTATAAAGCGCACCCTTATATAAGGCGCACCTACTGAATTTGACAAATATTTTTATTTTTAACATAAATAAGCCGCACCTGTCTATAAGCTGCAGGTGTCTACACTAATGTACTTTACACAGGCTTTAACGAAAGACACGTTACACACGGTGTAACGGGTGAGATATGTTGCGCTTCTATTAGGAGAATAGCAGTATTTTGGGAAAAGACCGGCACTGCATACTTCCGGTATTACTGCGTGTGTGGAGACCGAGGATTATGTCCTTTTTATTTTCTGATGCTCATTTCTAAGTTTCTTTGACTAACCCATAACGCTGTTGCAAAGAAAAATAAAAAAGCACGAGTTTGGAAACCTGTCTGTGCTTAAAGGATTTCTGTTGCAACTGGAGTTTTAGTGAGCTCTCCCTTCACCCAGACTCAACGCGCTACAACGGTTTGTATCTAAACAGTAGCCGACCAAGTAAGTCATTGTTCACTGTCTTTCTCCTTCCTTTCACAACTACAGTGGTACCTTGACCTACGAGTGCATTAATGTACGAGTTTTCCGAGGTACGAGCGGTCACTCGGTCAATTTTTTTGCTTTGTTACGTGAGCAAAAAATTGAGGTACGACTTCGAGACGCCGCTGCTAGATGGCAAAGCGAAGCCAGAAAGCGAAGATTGTGACGAAAATTAAGATAAGCAAAGAAGAAAAAGTTAAAATTTTAAAGTTTAGGGATACGTAGTGTACAGGAGTGATAGTAAAAAATGAATTTTCCCACCGCCTCTGCTTATCGCCTCTACACCCCCTCCACACACACACACACACACACACACACACACACACACACCACCGGCGTTTTCATTAGTCGTCTCATCTCCAAGGAAAATACCCTGAATAAAACCTTATTATATCTTTACATACTCTTTCTATTATGTTTTTATACAAGATGTGTTATTTAGAAATGTATTTTCCAATTTAATAACATGAAACATAAAAACGGGGTGTCATTTTGTGGGTTGGAACGGATTAATGCCATTTTAAGTATTTTCAATATGGAAAACTGATTTGATGTGCGAGCAAATTGAGATACGAGCTCGTCCACGGAACGAATTAAGCTCGTAGGTCAAGGTACCACTGTATTTCTCTGGGGAGTTTGTCACACAGGTGAAGTGCGTTTTTTCGTTTCCGTTCGGAAATTTCATTGGTCTAATGTTATGTCGCTCAGTTTTTTGGCTTGAAGTTTGTGGAACCGGGAAAAACCCAGGAAAAATCCATAAATTAGCCGCTTCGTTGTTTAAGCCGCAGGGTTCAAAACGTGGGAAAAAAGTAGCGGCTTATAGTCCGAAAAATACGGTAGGTGTTTCCCAAATTTAAACAGGTGCCATGTATAGAAAAACATGTATAATGTATAATAAAAAAGTTATTCTGTAATTATGTTTATTAACAGTTGTGGATGCATTCTTCACCTCTGTAAAGTCTCATTGAGCCTCTCTAACAATCCGTTGGTCTGAGGGTGGTATGGGACACAAAGACTTCTTTTTATGCCAAGCATTTTGCAGACCTCAATGTTGATCTACACAAGATATGTATTATTATTTATATAATATGTTAATAACATAGGTTTTTGTCATTTTACATAAAACTGTTTACACAACAAATAACATTCCATAAATAAAAATATTTGTGAAGCAGAATATACTTACTGTGTTGACAAACTCTCTGCCTTGATCTGTTAAAATTTGTTTCGGCACTTCAAATTGCTAAACAAATTTTAATATGGATTATGTAACATCTGCAGCAGACTTTGATTTAAGGGGATATGCCTGTGCCCATCTCGTGTAATAATCTATTATCACTAGGGATGCACCAAATATTCGGCCACCGAAAATGGCCCAAAAGTGCGGTTTTTCGGCCGAAAGACTTTGATCACCGAAACAACACGCCCAAAACAGTTTGTTGTGCTGACGCAAACAGAAACCCTGCACGTGCTTGTCTGAAGCAACATGTCTGCGGTGTGAACGTATTTCAGAATATCTGAGAAAGACCCACGGATAGCGATTTGCAAAACATGTAATGCCGAAATTTCAAGAGTCTGCAAAGACTTTCTCCACGTCGGGTTTAATTTATCACCTGAAATCCAAACATCCCGATCGCTATGCTGAATATGAGAGGAACGCAGCACAGAAAAGCAAAACCCCTCCGAGCACGCGCACTCCGTCTGTGGCAGACGGTTTTGAAAAGGCAAGGAAGTTTCCCAGTGATAGTGTCAAGGCAATGCAATGAAATTTGGAACATACCTTCCTCTTGGGTCTTAGGTGCTCACTAAGAAAGGGTTTTGAAAAATTCGCCCTGGATCGCGGCTAACTCGCGAAAAACGCGATTTCTCACGCATTGTAAATTCTTCGAAATAACAGTACGGATCCTAATAAAACTTACTACATTGTTTCTTATTACATGTTAGATGCACGATAAAAATTATTTTCAAAGTAGTTTGCCCTGTATCGGTACTACAAAGGGGTAGTACGTTATTTGTTGACGTTACGTTCTGATCTCTGATCATCCAGTCCTGCTCAGTGCTTACTGCTTATTGCCATATTGCTTAGCGTTCTGCCTTCCGTAGCGAAGCACGGGTACTTTCAGCTAGTTATATTATTATTTAATAAATAAAAAAGCTCTTGTTACCTTGTTCGGTTTGAGGTCTGTCTTCAGCTTTATATATTTTTTATTTTTCTGGCACACTGTGCACTGTGATACCTGGACATTGTAATTTTTTAAATTTGTTATTATTATATAATTAAAAAGGTATTAAATTTATGAAGTCAATGAGGGAAATGTTAATACAGTGCATAAGCCTACCCATTCCTCTAAGTCGGCTGACATGCCAGGCCAGTAGTACCGCTGAGAAATGGCATCTCTAGTTTTAAGATGGCCAAAATGTGCACCTTTGTTGCTTCTATGAAACTCCTGTAACAGCGTGTCAGCCTCTTCTGCACTGCAAACAACTCTTCATTTTTTCACGTTGCTGGATCCCTTGTGTCGAATGTAAAACAAATTGTCATCTGAAAAAAAATATATATATAAATTATCATAATCATAAGATCCTTTTTAAAAATAGTATGAACAGTCAAACTCAATCAAATCCTTGCACTTGCAAGGATTTATTCTTATACATCAACTCTGAGTACAAAATGTACAGTTGCTGCCTAATAATATTCTAATCCTAATAATATCCTAATAATACAAAAGATAATCAGTGGTATTCACTTCACCATGTTTTAATGTTCTAATGTCACAATGTTATGCCTGATCAGTGTACATGTATATGTACAGATGCAGACAAGATTGTTGGTACCCTTCCATTAAAAAAAAGAGAAACACACAAATGTCGCTGAAATAATTTGAAACTGACAAAAGTAATAATCAAATAAAAATTTACTGAAAACTATCTAATAAAAATCAGACATTTGCTTTTGAATTGTGGTTCAATAGAAGCATTTATAAAAAACAATTTAATGAAATTGGACTGGACAAAAATTATGGTACCCCTAGAAAAGATTGAAAATAATTTGACTATAGGGACATGATAAACTAAAGTGTGCCCTTTAGTTAGCATCACATGTGTCTTCAAACTTGTAATCAGTCAGTCTGCCTATTTAAAGGGTGAAAAGTAGTCACTGTGCTGTTTAGGTTTCATGAACATAAACCACAGAAAGCTAAGGAGAGAGTAGTCTCAGGAGATTAGGAAGAAAATATAGACAAGCATGATAAAGGTAAAGGCTATAAGACCATCTCCAAGCAGCTGGATGTTCCTGTGACTACAGTTGCACATATTATTTAGAGGTTTACGGTCCACGGGGCTGTAGCCAACCTCCCTGGACTTGGCCTCCAAGCTTAAGGTACATCAGTGTCAGATCACACAAACCGTCACTGTTTGAGCCAAAATGGACTTAATGGAAGACGACCAAGGAGGACTCCACTGTTGAAGCAAATCATCAAAAAGCGAGACTGGAATTTGCCAAATTGCATACTGACAAGCCACAAAGCTTCTGGGAGAATGTCCTTTAGATAGAAGAGACAAACTGGGAACTTTTTGACAAGTCACATCAGCTCTATTTTCACAGATGCAGAAATTAAGCATACCAAGAAAAGAACACTGTACCTACTGTGAAACATGGAGGAGGCTTGGTTATGTTCTTTGCTGCATCTGAATAAAAAAAAAAATAGAGAAGGCATAAGCATTTGAATAGCTTTGTTTTTTAAGTATTGTAAAAGAGTTTTTAGTTCATGGCGCATGCAACTGTTTCTTTGCAGCACGACGGCACTGTTCTGCACGCGCGGTCAAGATAACGTGCACGGCGCTAGGCGCAGTCTCACAACAACATTTAATTAACATTTATTCTTTTCTTTTATGCTGTTTGCGTAGCGAACTTCTCTAGACAATCTATTTTAAGCTGCATTTTAGCAACAGCACCCTCTATGGTCACAACATACGATGGTCACAGAATCTGGTGTAATGCCGGTCTTTCCTCGTCTCCCACCGTAGTCACAGTGAAGCCAAGTGCTACATACGCTTCGTCATATTTCCTCGTCTTAGCTTTCGGGAGACTTAAGTTTGTCTCATTATCTCCTTCTCTCTCTGCCTTTCTTTTCATCCCTTTTAAATATTTTTCCATAGTGGGGTTTGTTATCTGTATTTCGTACCTCCTGCTCTGTGCTGTGTGCTCTTGTTCAGTGCAAAATAACCTACTCCCTGCGGCAATAAAAAAGCATGTTCCCTGGGGTCACACGCACCCCACCCTGCCATCGCACCAACAAGAAAGAGCATAATGGCTCTCAGGCACTACCATGCCTGTTATTCACTACTGGGCTGACCACAGTTGATCAAATTAACAGCCATATCGCTTCTTCACCGGTGTGGAGAAATGCACACCAAAATGTGGTGGTAGAAATTGATGTTTTATCGAGGGGCTGGAGGTAGACCGAGATTTGATCCTTACAGCGGTCGGCTCTTTATTCTTAGGCAACAAGATTGTACCGTTAACTTGTAGAGTAGCTCTAACTTTAGCTGAACTTACATTTGACTACACTTAAGTTAAGCTGCGTTAGCTATAATTCATATATCATAGCATAAAGGAAATAGCCATGACTACTAGTTTAACATTTAAAACACACTTTGATGGTATATATTGCACTGTTGAACCACACATACAACATGAAAAAATTGCAAGAGTTTCCTTACCAAAATCCTGCAAGTCCATGGTTTGCGAGAGAAAGAACAATTCCCGCTCAGAAACGTGCAATGGTGGCAAAGAGACATCAAGCACGTAAGTACGTGAGCATGCGGAAACCAGCACGTGTGAGTCGGAATTTAGGTTCTTATATTTTTTTTATAGTTACTGTTAAATGTGTGGAATTGGCTTGTTTTAATTACGGACAATATACTTTAGATAAAGTCAAATATTTTAGGTAGAAAGTCACATTATAATCAATGAAAAGCGTTTGATTAATTTAAGATACATTTACTAAGGGACAAAATCATTTTTTTCAGTTCATGTGTGTTTTTAAGTTACCCCTTTTGCTTTGGTTTTTCTTGGTTCATTTTGTGTGTTGTCTCACTGTTTGCCTTTTTTCCGAGTCTCTTAAGTCCTCTGTGGTTTTGACTCTCTGTGTACATGTTTTGATGTTTTGTTTGTGCTGTTTTGCCTTGCTCTTATCAGAGTCCTTTTTAAATTCTTTACGGTTTTAAGACTCTAAGTCCTTGTTTTATTCCTGAGTTGTATTTCTAGTTCTAGCATGCAGCTATCAGCAAACAGCAGTCTGCACATCCCAAAGGAGCTATCATTGTTGCTGAAGATTTCAACCACTCCAACCTGAGATCTGTATTACCAAAATTCCATAATGTCTCCTGCTCTACCAGAGGGGACAAAACACTGGACCAGGTATACACAAACATACCTGGGGCATACACGGCCATTTCCCTCTCCCACTTGGGTCAGTCTGATCACCTCTCTTGCTACCCAAATACACACTACTGATCAAACGGGTGAAACCAGCTGTGAGGACAGTAAAGGTATGGCCAGAGGGGGCCATTTCTTCTCTACAGCAACAGTTTTAGGATACTGACTGGAACATGTTTGCCTCACAGGCCACACTGGACTCTCACACGAACATGGACATTTACACTTCATCTGTTTTGGACCATATCAACACGTGCATTGACAATGTCACTACTGTCAAACACGTGAAATGCTTTCCTAATCAGAAGCCGTGGATGAACTCTGAAGTCTGTCTTCTGTTGAAAGCAAGAGATGCTGCCTTTAAATCTGGCAACGTAGAGGACTACAACAGAGCCAGGGCCAACCTGAAAAGAGGCATCAGGAGAGCAAAACTCACATTCAAACTCCACATAGAAGAGTACTTTTACAACTCTGACCCCAGACGCATGTGGAAAGGCATCCACACCATTACAGACTACAAACGTACAGCTCAACCAACCAGCAGTGCCTTCCAACCGGATGAACTCAATCGCTTTTTTGCTCGTTTCGATCAAAGCACCCGACATTTCACCTCAACCACGGACTCTTCTACAGCTTACAGCCCACTTTCACTCTCAACAACGGATGTCTATTGAGCGTTTAGTAGAGTGGATGCACGCAAAGCATTTTTTCAACCTGTCACTGGCCCAAGCTACGGTTCCTACATGCCTGAAGACCACAACCATCATACCTGTGCCTAAGCACTCAGCTGCCGAATGCCTGAATGACTTTCGCCCAGTTGCACTCACCCCTATCGCTATGAAGTGCTTTGAAAAGCTGGTCCTGAATCACCTCACTGGGGGCCTACCACATACACTGGACCCACACCAGTTTGCCTATCGCCCGAACGGGTCAACAGAGGATGCAGTTTCCACAGCCCTTCATTCAGCCCTCACCCACCTGGATAAAAGCAACACCTACATCAGAATGCTGTTCATTGACTTTAGCTCTGCGTTCAATACAGTCCTCCCCACTGTACTGATCACTAAGCTCAGTGACCTGGGTATCTGCACCTCCATTTGCAGATGGATTCTGGACTTTCTCACCTACAGACCTCAATCTGTTAGGTTGGGCAACCAGGTATCCTCAACCCTCATTCTGAACACTGGCATCCCACAGGGCTGTGTTCTGAGCCCACTACTCTACTACCTGTTCACCCACGATTGTGCTCCTCTGTATAACTCCAACATCTTCATCTTGAATGTGGTGACTTGTGCCACGTGCATTACCTGTGTGGTGACATAGCTTCCTGTGTTTGACTTGTTTGCCGCGAGTTCCGTGTTTGTATTTCTCTCAGCGTTTTCAAACAAACTTTACTATTTATCTATCCTTTTTTCCTCTTTTAATAATCCTAAATTGTTTTTTGTCTTCCTGACTTGTGCCTGTAGTTAGTTAACTCGACTATCACTAGTGTTGACTATATTCATTGCCTCTCACTTCTCACTATCATATCTCTGTATCTTAAATCTGTTCGCGATTATAAGCACTATGCCGGCTGTGTGTCTGCCTTTGAGCACAGGTGAGAACTCGTTTGAGTTGCAAACGATGGAGTTGGAGATGGAGGCTTTGGAGAAACAGATTCGCGAGCTGCATGCAAAGCATGCCCAGCGATGAGAGCGGAAAGCGGCGCTGGAAACATATCGGGCGGACGCTCACTCGTCCCAGGTAAATTCTCGGGTTGAACCTAACGCTCCCAGCACCTCAACTCCGCGTGTCTCTCTGCCCAGGCCCAGCGCAAATACAAAGTGGCCTGCCCAGGTATCGTTCACTCCGGCACCGGTGCACCACGGACCCTGGATGCTGCAGCAGCAGAAGACACAAGCCAAGCCCCGGTCAAGGACGTCTCCCCGCCACCACCACCGGCCTTTGAGATCTCGACCGAGAACCGCTTCGCCCCTCTCGATGCATTCTGTCTCACTGAGACCTGGATTAAACCAGATGATTATATGGGTCTAAACGAGTCTACACCGTCAGGATATGTTTATAAGCATGAGCCCCGTCAGACTAGTCGTGGGGGAGGTGTAGCAACCATTTATAGTGCCTCTCTTAATGTTAGTAAGAGATTAGGATTCAGCTTTAAACAATTTGAAGTGCTCGTTCTTAAAGCTGTACTTTCTGACATACATAGAAACCCCCTACTATCTCTCGCTCTGGCCACCGTGTACAGACCTCCAGGGCACTACGCTGATTTTCTTCAAGAGTTTGCTCATTTTCTTTCGGACCTCTTGATCAATTTTGATAAAGTGCTGCTTGTAGGAGATTTTAATATTCATGTAGATGATGCAAACGATGCCCTAGGATTATCATTTGTGGATTTATTAAACTTTTTTGGGGTTAAACAAAGCGTCACTAGACCAAGTCATCGCTTTAACCACACACTAGACTTAATAACATCCCACGGAGCAGACGTCACTGATATAGATATTTTACCCCAGAGTGATGACATCACAGACCATTATCTCATATTGTACACACTACCGGTAGAGCAGATTAGCCGTGTTTCACCACGTTGTCGACTTGGTAGGACTATTGTTCCGACCACTAAGGACAGATTCATAAATAACCTGCCTGATTTATCTCAATTTCTCACTAAACCCATAACTGCTAATAATCCTGATGAAATGGCTAACAACATAGACCTTATCCTCACTAGCACATTAGACACTGTTGCCCCCATCCGGTTAAAAAAGGTTAGAGAACAAACACCTGCATCATAGTATAATAGTCATACGCATGCCCTCAAGAGAACAGCCCGTAATCTGGAGAGAAAATGGAGGAAAACTAAATTGGAGGTATTTAGAATTGCATATAAAGACAGTATGCTCAGCTACAGACAAGCGCTAAAAGCTGCTAGAGCTGAACACCTGAGCAAACTTATAGAAAACAACAAAAACAATCCCAGGTTCCTTTTCAGTACAGTAGCTAAATTAACTACAAATCAGGTATCTGAAAAATGTGTTCCATCACAGTTTAGTAGTGAGGACTTTATGAATTTCTTCACTGAAAAAATTGGTCCAACCTCTGACAGCATCTCCTGACACAATCTCACCTACAACTCCACAGCTACACTGCTTTACATGTACAGGACAGGAAGAGCTGTATAATCTTATTACCAAAGCTAAATCAACAACATGTCAGTTAGATCCCATTCCAACTAATCTATTGAAGGAAGTGTTATATACAGCTGGTGAGCCTCTCAATATTATTAACTCCTCACTATTTTTAGGTCATGTCCCTAAATGCCTCAAGTTAGCAGTTATTAAGCCCGCCATTAAGAAACCTAATTTGGATCCAAACACGCTATTGAATTACAGACCCATTTCAAATCTCCCATTTATGTCTAAGATTTTAGAAAAGATTGTCGCTGCCCAGTTATGTTCCCACTTACAAGAGAACAATATCTTTGAAGAGTTTCAGTCATGTTTTAGGCCCCATCATAGCACAGAAACTGCTCTAGTTAAAATCATTAATGACCTGTTTTTGCTTCAGACCCACTGTTAGTTTTACTAGATCTAAGTGCTGCATTCGACAATATAGATCATGATCTCCTCCTAGATCGCTTACAAAATTAAATTGGCATTCAGGGACAGGCATTAAGATGGTTTAAATCCTACCTGTCCAATCGTTACTATTTCGCAGACTTAAATGGACAGCTATCCAGGTTAATGATAGTAAATTATGGTGTGCCACAAGGTTCAGTTCTAGGACCCCAGCTTTTCACAATATACATGTTTCCCTTAGGAAATATTATTAGAAGACATGGAATTAGCTTCCACTGTTATGCTGATGATACCCAGCTATACATCTCATCAAAACCAGGCGATACAGCTCAATTAGCTCGGATAACTGCGTGTGTTAAATAAATAAGAGATTGGATGACCCATAACTTTCTAATATTAAATTCTGATAAGACAGAGATTTTGCTCATCGGCCCAAAAACCAGTACACAAAAGCTCCAGCATTTCAAACTGCATTTAGAAGGATGTTCTGTAACTACTAGTTCAACGGTAAAAGACCTGTGCGTTATTTTAGACACCAACTTGTCTTTCAAAAATCATATCAACCAAGTTACAAAAACAGCCTTCTTTCACCTTAGAAATATTTCTAAGCTAAGAAACATGTTATCTATATCTGCTGCAGAGAAGCTCGTCTATGCGTTCATGACCTCCAGAATAGACTACTGTAATGCATTACTAGGTGGATGTCCTGCATCATTAATAAACAAGCTTCAGTTAGTTCAGAATGCGGCGGCCAGAGTTCTCACAAGGTCAAGAAAATATGATCATATAACCCCAATCTTATCGTCCCTGCATTGGCTTCCTGTTAAGTTTCGAATCGACTATAAACTACTACTTCTTACTTATAAAACACTAAATGGTTTGGCTCCCATGTATATATTCAGTCTTTTAACACACTACAATCCGTCACACTCCCTGAGATCTCAAAACTCTGGACTTCTAGTAGTTCCTAGAATAGCAAAGTCCACTAAAGGCGGTAGATCGTTCTCACATTTAGCTTCTAAACTTTGGAATAGTCTTCCTGACAGTGTTCGGGGCTCAGACACACTCTCCCAGTTTAAGTTCAGATTAAAAATGTATCTTTTTAGCAAAGCCTACACATAACATTTGTCACTTTATAAACTTGTGATCAAGTAAATCTAAACAAATGCACATTATCAACTTGTGCTGTTAATATCATGAACAGCAGCTACGCAAATTTATCTTCACTGCTTCTCTTTCTTTCCCTATCCCGAGGCATCCTGAGGTTTGGCCAGCTCCAGTCACGTCCCACCTCATGAAGATTATGGACCTTAAAAGAAGTAGATGCCGAACTCACAAACATCCCGAACCATCTAGGGACGTACCAGTACCAATTGGATCCCATTACATGTGTGGAGTTTTGACATTGGACCTCCTGGAGTGTTTAAAGCAGGGGTCACCAACTTGGTGCCCGCGGGCTCCAGGTCGCCCGCAAGGACCACATGAGTCGCCCGCGAGCCTTTTCTAAAAAAATAGCTGTTTCCTACCTTGTTAAATCATTGTTGATAATTATTGTGAGAAATCATTAACATGATCAGTGTCTTCACATAGATCAGGGGTGTCAAACTCAGTGTCAAATCCGGCCCGCGAGATGATTTTATATATATCTATTATTATTGTTATTAATGTCGCGGCGATGTGAAGCGCTGATAACACAAACTACAGATCCCATAATGCAGCGCTTCAGCTGCCTTAGAGCGCTAGACTACCTGGGAACATTCCAGCGTCAATCAAGTCGAGCTTCTGTTGATGTATTTAACCCTATTGTACAGTTATTGTGAAACAGCGCCTCACAATGGCGAAGAGAAAAGTTTATTCTGAAAACCGATAGAAGGCTGGGTATATGTTTACTGACACTGCCGGTAAACATGTGTGTCTTATTAGTGGAGCGAATGTGGCTGTAATTAAGGAATTGAATCTCAGACAGAACTACGAGACAAAACATCAGGAGAAGCTGAAAAACCTGAATGCAGAGCAGAAGATACAGAAAGTAGAAGAGTTAAAGAAGAATTTGACATTTCAGCAGACGTGTTTCACCTGAGCAAAATCACAAAGTGAAGCTGGTGTGAAAACAGAGGAGAAATCAGAGTCACATCAGCCGGTTATTTACTGAGGGAGAGTTTCTGAAGAGTTGCGTGATGAAGCTGTCTGGTGTTTGACTGGAGATATTTTTATGGAGAGCAAAATATTTTAAGTTATTTAAAGTTTAAGATTATTTTTTATAAAATGGCATAAGAGCAAAGAAATCTGATTGTTTTGATTTGTTGTTATTTTAACATTAACTTAAAAGCACAATTTTTATTGATTTGTTCAGCTTTAGCCTTATAGCAGTGCCTCATGACCTTAAGTGCATTGGTGTGCATGGGTTTGTTCTGGGAACATAATTAGCTATTGTTAGTGTTAAGATGGTTTTCACTCTTTTTCACACACATTCCTTTGTCTGTTCAGGGTCTATAGAATATTTACGATGTTAGTCTGTAAGGTAAACAGGGAGTATTATCTGGGCTCACACATCTCCGGCTAGTATATCCTCTTGTCTAAACAGGAAAACGACTTTAGGTCAGCCTCTCTTTTCTGTGTGTGTGTGTGTGTGTGTGTGTGTGTGTGTGTGTGTGTGTGCGTGTGTGTATTATGTAAATCACGAGATTTAGAGAGTAAATTATCAAGAGATTAGTAGAGTACATTATTTTCAGACTTACAAAAACACCCTAAGCACTCTGTCTTCTTGTCTTCCAAGTTGTTTTGGTCTTTTCGACCTATTGATCTTCAAGCACCATTTCACTAGTCTAAGATAACTAAGATTGTTTTAAAAATAACTGTATACACTATACTGCACTGTACTGTGATGTAGTCCTGCCATCATTTTCAGTCACATAATAGACTGTGCATTTCATTTCCAGTTACAAAATGGACTGTGAAGAATCTTTTAAGAATTTACTGAGGGGCAGCTTAAAAAAATCTGTTTTGCTGATTTTTCATAGAACCAGACAACTTAACAAAGAGCCATGTAAGACCCTTTAATTTTAAGATGTTTTTGGACTATGTAAAGCTATAAATCATTAGTGTGTCTTTTCTGTCTGTGAACCTAAAGCTAGATCAATTAGCAGATATCATGTATATCCAGATCCAAGCTCAAATCTGGATCAAAAATGTGAGACAGTCAAAGCAATACATATGCAAAACCAAGAGTGAGCAACAATAAACCAAAATCAAGATCAAAACTGTGGTTCATGAAATCATGAACATAAATCACTTGGTAAAATGAAAATGGTTGAACAAGCTACTTCACAAAACTGGTCGGAAACCATATACACGCAATAATCAACACAGAACCAAAGACACCTGTGAACGAATGATGTGAGAATTCACAGGATGGCGTGGAGACATGAAGCATGGAAGTCTTAGTAGTGCAGTAGCGCTCTGACAGCAGAGTTTATTTTTTTAACGTGAAAGAAATCCTGATGTGGTATTTATGCCAGATTGCCCACCTGAAGCTTAAAGTGGAATGTGTTCATTTGTATAGTAACAGTAATAGTGACATGGAAAAAAAATTAAATGTAGATTAGAGCACCTCTTTCAAAAGTAGTTTTTGTTATAAAGTCATATATTATATAAAAAAGCATATTTCACCAGGATTTAACATTTATGTGATGTCATCATGCAGGTATAGAATAAAATGTAATTGAAAGACTCCAAAAATTGGAGTCAGGATCAGGACCAGAGACCTACTCCAAATGGTTCTCCAATGGCTTTCCTGCATACTCATCCTTTATTCATGTGTAAAGGAAAAGAAACAGGAAGTGGTCATACTTAAGTTCCTGTGCAATGGCGGCGATCTGCTCCGCACCTCATTCAGAGAGGCCTTGTCATAGTCCTTCAGAATCAGGAGCTCATTCTTACCTACCTCACACACACAGAATACATACAGCAAGCATACACCTGCGCTGTTATATATTTTGACCACGAATTACCTGGTTATATTTCCTTTGAGGAAATGTGTGCAGTGCAGCAACATTTCTGTATTACAGTACATACAGTATGACACACAAAAAACACGTTACACTATGGTATATTGTGCAGTTATGACCATGATCAGTCATATTTGAATGAATAGGTGGTGGAATGAAGCCCACTCAAAACCAAAGCAGGTTCCTTTGATCTGTACTGTCAGGGATCCACCTGCCACGCCCCCTTTTGTAACTTTCATGCCTCCGCTCTCTCTGGAGAGCCAGGCTTAACTACGCACACCTGGGGCTCATCATCACTCTACCCCGCTTCTACATAAGCTCCTCACTCTCACTCCCTCCCTTGTTCATTATTGTATGTGTTGGACTTTACGTGCGGTCTATGTTTTCGTGTTCAGGTTTTCACACAGGACTCTATTTATCCGTTCAATTCGGACTCCACAATCCCGTCCCGGCTGCGCTTCTCCTCCCCGCGCATCTCGGGTCAGCTACGCTTCTCCCAAAGCGCACCTCGGACTCTCTCAGCCGAAGGACTGCCGTGTGCGTGTGTGAGTGTGTGTGTGTGTGCGCGCGTGTGCACATGTGTGTGTGTGCTTGTGTGTATCTCTCTCCCTCACACTTGTCATTAAAACCCGAGCGAGCTGTACTCCGGCTTCCGCCTTCTGTTTCGCTCGCACCCTGACATGTACAGATATGTTATATGTTATATGTTATATTAACTAATAACTAATATAAATAATAAATAATGAAACACAGACTCTATATGGAAGCAGCAGTTGGCATAAAATTATATGTTAAATGTTTTTAAAAATGAATGTTTTTATTGACCATCAATTAAATCAAAGAATCCAAATCACTCAACAACACATGACATATTACACTGTCATTATTTATTTTACAAAAATTAAGCCAAAATTGAAAAGAAATATGTAAAAATTAAGTACTAATAATTGATTGACCCCCTCTACAATTTATCAAGTTTTAGCAGTTTGCTGGTCTGGAGCATGAAGGTGTTTGTTAACACAATGCCAAAGAGTAAAGACAGCAATGATATTAGAGAAGCAACTGTATCTTAGAGAAGCAATGATATTAGAGAAGCAACTGACTAAAAGTCATTTAGTATTCATCTGCTTTTATAAAACCTCCACTCTAATGGAAAGATTTGTGCATTAGATTTTGGAGTGTGTTTATGGACATTTGTGTTCAATCATCTACAAAGGCGTTAGCAATCTAAAGTACTGATATAACGTCTCTAGGTTACGACCGTAACCCTAGTTCCCCGAGGGAACGAGACGCTGCGTCGAAACACTATGTGAACGCCCTCTGCGTGACCGCGCTCTGAACCACGTGTGTAATCTGACCAATAGGCGTTTGGTACGTGACGTCATCAGCGGGCGACGTCGCGTAAACAGGAAGCTACAAATGGCTGCGAGATGGACCAGACGCTAGCTACTGCGAGAGAAGGTAAGCGCCGCAGGGATGCAGGGAGTGTGGCACGGAGACGCAGCGTCTCGTTCCCTCGGGGAACTAGGGTTACGGTCGTAACCTAGAGACGTTCCTAGAAACGCTATGGGAACGAGTGTCCAATCACGCCACACTGACCAGACCCTGCCTAGAGAGTGAGGGCCTCGGCACCAGCACGTAGGACAGAGGAGCCCGGGGTGGCTCGGAGGTCAAGGTCATAGAACCTGACAAAGGTCAGCGGGGTGGACCAACCCGCAGCGTCACAGATGTCCCGGAGGGACACTCCAGCGGACCAGGCCGTAGAGGCCGCCACACTCCGGGTGGAGTGAGCTCGGACCCCGAGCGGTGCGGGGAGGCCAGAGGACTCGTGAGCCGACACAATCGCATCCACTACCCATCTGCTCAGAGTCTGCTTATTGGCCGGGAAACCTTTCCTGTTCGGGCCATAGCAGACAAGCAGCTGCTCCGACCTCCTCCACAGACTCGTCCTGCGGAGGTAAGTGTCCAGTGCTCGCACTGGACACAGCCGGTGCTGTCGCTCCTGTTCGGGGGCTGTATACGGAGGAGCGCAGAATGCCTGCAACACGACAGGACGTGAGGGAGCCGAAGGCACCTTAGGCACGTACCCAGGTCTTGGGTAGAGAAACGCCCTGGTCATGCCAGGGGCAAACTCCAGGCGAGACGGGGCCACGGACAGAGCCTGCAGATCCCCGATCCTCTTCAGGGAGGAAACCGCCAAGAGGAAGGTGGACTTGATCGACAGAAACCTAAGGGCCACATCGGCTAACGGCTCGAATAGGGGGCTCAGACAGAGCCGCCAGCACAACAGCCAGATCCCAGACAGGCACTCTGGGTCGTGTCCCGGGCCTCAGCCTCCGGGTGCCGCGGAGGAAACGTGTCACCAGCGGGTGCCTACCCAGCGACTGCCCCGCAGGCGGGGTGCCATAAGCCGTGATGGCGGACACGTAAACCTTCAGGGTCGAAGGGGACAACCCTGCGGCGAACTGTTCCTGCAAAAACTCCAGAACTGAACCGATCGGGCAGTTAACAGGATCCAGGCCATGGTGCTCGCACCAAGACGCGAACAGTCGCCACCGTGCAGCGTACAACCTCCTCGTGGAGGGAGCTCTGGAGTGAAGAAGGGTGCCAACCACCTCAGTAGAGAGACCAGCCGCTACGAACTGTGCCCCCTCAGGGGCCACAGCCACAGCCTCCACAACTCTGTGCGGGGGTGAACCAGGGTTCCGCCCGCCTGTGAGAGGAGATCCCTCCTGGGAGGAATTTCCCACGGAGGGCCCTCGAGCAGGGACACCAGATCCGCAAACCATGGCTTGCTCGGCCAACGAGGCACTACCAGGAGGAGACGGACTCCGTCCCGGCGAACTCTCTCCAGAACTCCAGGGAGCAGAGCGATCGGGGGAAAAGCGTACAGGCGTAGCCTCGGCCACGACTGCACCATGGCATCCAGCCCTAACGGGGCTGGGTGAGAGAGAGAGAACCAGAGGGAACAGTGCGAGGTCTCCTGGGTCGCAAAAAGATCCACCTGGGCTCTGTAGAACCTCCGCCATATGAGCTCCACCACCTCGGGGTGGAGTCACCATTCCCCAGGCCTCGGGCCCTGCCTCGACAGGGCGTCTGCTCTGACATTCAACCGACCCGGGATGTAAATGGCCCTCAAAGACAGGAGCCTGTCCTGAGACCATAAGAGGACCGCTCGCGCTAGCTTGTACAAGGGGCGAGATCGGAGACCCCCCTGGTGGTTGATGTAAGAGACCACCGCAGTGTTGTCCGTCCGGACCAACACATGGCGATCTCTCAGGGCCGGGAGGAAGTGCTGTAACCCCAAAAATACTGCCATCATCTCCAGGCAATTTATGTGCCACGAGAGACGTGGGCCGCTCCACAGACCCTGGGCGGAGTGGCCACTCATGACCGCTCCCCACCCAATGAGGGAAGCGTCTGTCGTCAGCGTCACGCGACGGCACGGAGCCCCCAGCACCGGGCCACGGGACAGGAAAGGTCGGTCTTTCCAGGCATCTAAGGCTCGAAGGGCTCGCCGCGAGACCTTGATAGCACGATGCGGGTGTCCCCTGAGGGAGAACCCCCTGCCCCGGAGCCACCACTGGAGGGGCCTCATGTGCAGGAGCCCGAGCGGAACTATGCTGGACGCTGCTGCCATGAGACCCAGCAGCCTCTGAAACTGCCTCACAGTGAGTGGCTGGCCTTCCCGCACTCTCCCGACGGCGGTGAGGATGACCTCGACCCGAGCAGGCGACAACCGTGCCTGCATCCTGGCCGCGTCCCACACCACGCCCAAAAAGGTGGTTCTCTGCGCTGGAGAAAGCACGCTTTTGCTGGCGTTCAGCCGAAACCCGAGCACCTTCATGTGGGCGAGGACGACATCTCGATGCCGAATCGCCTGACGCTCTGAATGAGCCAGGATCAACCAATCGTCGATGTAATTCAAAATGCGGATGCCCTGGAGCCGCAACGGGGCCAGTGCTGCATCGACGCACTTCGTGAAGGTGCGGGGCGAGAGTGCCAGGCCGAACGGGAGGACCCGATATTGGTATGCCACGCCCCCGAAGGCAAACCTCAGGAACCTCCTGTGTGCAGGAAGGATGGAGACGTGAAAGTACGCGTCCTTCAGATCTATCGTGACGAACCAGTCCCCGGACCTGATCTGAGTCACGAACCCCTTGAGGGTGAGCATCCTGAAACTGAGCCTCCTGAGAGAGCGGTTCAAGGAGCCAAGATCTAGAATGGGACGCAACCCGCCATCCTTCTTCGGAACGACGAAGTACGGGCTGTAGAAGCCTGACTCTTGAACCGAGGGGGGAACCACCTCGATGGCCCCTTTCCCCAGGAGTGTGCGCACTTCTTGTTCCAGGACCAGAGCCTGCTCGGGTCCCACCAGGGTGGGACACATCCCGTTAAAACGGGGAGGAGAGGACGCGAACTGGATCGCGTAACCGCCCTCTATGGTCCACAGGACCCACCGGGAGACTTCTGGCAGCCCCTCCAATGCTGCCAGAAAGTTCCTTAGGGGAACCAGCCCCTCGGGGCTGGCCTCTGACCCACTCAGAGCAGCTGGGGCGGGGCCCTGCAGCTGATGACACCTCGTGAGAGGCGGCGGGTCCCCCCATCCGTACCGAGACTCTGGGCGGAAGTGGAGGGAGACACCCGCTGGAGGGAGGCCGTGCTCTGAAGCACATCCTGTGGCAGAGCCAACGGCCCGCCCCCCTGGTGGTGCAGGGGAGGGACGGGCACCGTAGCGTGAGGTGTACACCGTCCCCTCGACCGAAGATCGTCAGGATCTCCGCACCACGGCCCGTTTGTTGGAGGCGAGGGTGACCCTCAGGTCACCTTGCTCCTTCTTGGGCCCAGAGCGACGCCTCGGACCTTTAGGCCCCGCCCGCGGAGATCCGGTGGCGACGCTCTGTTTCTGGGCTTCACGGTGCCCGGACGGACCGGGCTGGGGCTGCCGCCGACCAGCCCCACGTGAACGGCGAGGGAGGTACTGCTGAAACGCAGCCGATTGCTTTTTAGACTCCTGAAACCTGTTCACGACCGCCGTCACCGCGTCGCCAAACAGGCCAGGAGGAGCCATCGGTGCGTTCAAGAGCACAGCCCGATCCTTGTCCGGGAGGTCAGACAAGGTGAGCCACAGATGCCTCTCTGTGGCCACCAGGGCCGCCATGGACCGACCAACGGCCCGCGCCGTGTGCTTCGTGGCCCTAAGGGTGAAGTCGGCAGCGCGACGTAACTCCTTAACATCAGCGGTCCCGGGGCTAATTCCCTCATCCAGATCACGTAGCAGATCAGCCTGGTATGCCTGTAACACACCTATGGTGTGGAGACAACCCGCAGCCTGACCTTCTGCCGCGTAAGCCTTCCCTACTAAAGCCGATGTAGCACGTAGCGGTTTAGTAGGGAATACCGGAGCCTTCAGTGATGATACTACGCCTGGAGAGAGATAGCTAGCTAGCGTCTCTTCAACACGCGGCATCGCCCCGTAGCCGCACGCCTTAGCCCCAACCACGTTCGCGTAGAGCGAGGAGTGGCGAGACGAAGTGCGCGCTGAATACGGGGATTCCCAGGATCTGGACACCTCGGCGTGCAGATCGGGGAAAAACGGCAGGCCCCGGCGCCGAGGAAGTGACACAGGTTGCAGAAAACGCTCATCCAGCTTACTGGGTGCGCGCTGCTTCTGCTGTTCCATTGGCCAAGCTAAATCCAGCCTAGCAACGGCCCGTGTCACGACCTCGAGGAGCTCCTCATACAGCACAGGCTGTGAGGAACCCACGGGCTCGCTAGCATCCATCAGCTCACCTTCCTCGGAACGAGAGACATGTAATGCCGCGCTGCTCGTACCGGGAGAAGAAGCAGCCATCGGGCCTGCTTCTCCGAGCGAGCAGGAGCTCGATTCAGCAGACGAAGCTGAAGCGGATGCATCCGACTCCAGCCCCGCTGCTATATCGGCCTGCGAACCCCAAGAGCGCCGGCGCCGCTGTGCCTCAGCGAGAGCGGGACCGGAGCCGCGAGGGAGAGAGCTCTTCTCGAAGAGCGCTCTCCGGGAGCGAAGCGTGCGCATAGCCAAGCGGCTGCAATGCGAGCAATCGTCTCCCTCGAGAGCCGATTGTGCATGCTCCACTCCCAAGCAAACAACACACCGATCATGCGAATCCTTACCGGTAATATAACACGGACACGGATAAACACACTTCCGGAAATTTTGTCTGCCAGCCATCACTCGAACAGAAAAACACACAGCGTTTACCTGAACGAGCAGAAAGCTAGCGTCTGGTCCATCTCGCAGCCATTTGTAGCTTCCTGTTTACGCGACGTTGCCCGCTGATGACGTCACGTACCAAACGCCTATTGGTCAGATTACACACGTGGTTCAGAGCGCGGTCACGCAGAGGGCGTTCCCATAGCGTTTCGACGCAGCTCGAGTTCCTGAATGGGAACTAAAGTGTTCAATAGGGTTAAGGCCAGGGCTCTATAGCAGGCTACTCAAGATCTTCCACTTCAACCCATATTAACTGGTTTTGTGCACAGAAAAAATGTCTTGCTGGAACAGGTTTGGACCTCCTAGTTGAAATAAAGGGAAGATTTAATTCTACTGATTCTAAAGACATCTTATACAATTGTGTGCCTCCAACTTTGTGGAAATAGATTTTGGGAGGATTCAGATATGGCTGGAAAAGTTGATGTCCAAGTACTTTTGTCGTTTAGTGTATGCGCCATATATTTCGGTCGGGATTTATTGACATAAAATTTCTTAATCTACATAATTAAAGTTGGAAAGTTTGCTGATTCACAGTTACTACGTATCCTTATTGAGCATCCTTCCAAATATAAGTAGTAAGTATTATGTATATTGTATTATGTATTATGTTCTTCAGATACAAATTGGTTTATGGCACTAAGCATCTTTTATATTTGCATAGTATTTATCATATTTGAAACCAAGGTTTTTTTTTGTCTTTGTCTTAAAACATGTTTTAGCAGTTTGCTGGTCTGGAGCATGAAGGTGTTTGTTAACACAATGCCAAAGAGTAAAGACAGCAATGATATTAGAGAAGCAACTGTATATTAGAGAAGCAATGATATTAGAGAAGCAACTGACTAAAAGTCATTTAGTATCCATCTGCTGGTATAAAACCTCCACTCTAATGGAAAGATTTGTGCATTAGATTTCGGAGTGTGTTTGTGGAGATTTGTGTTCAATCATCTACAAGGGTGTTAGCAATCTAAAGTACTGATAAAACTAAAGTGTTAAATAGGGTTAAGGTCAGGGTTTTATAGCAGGCTACTCAAGATCTTCCACTTCAACCCATATTAACTGGTTTTGAAACCAAGGTTTTTTTGTCTTTGTCTTAAAACATGTTTTAGCAGTTTGCTGGTCTGGAGCATGAAGGTGTTTGTTAACACGATGCCAAAGAGTAAAGACAGCAATGATATTAGAGAAGCAACTGTTCCTCCCCATCAATTTGGGAGGGGTAATAGGGCCATTTCCAAACAATTTAAAATTCATTATTCTAAAGCAAAAAAATATACCTTGAAAAATTTGAAAAAAATAACCTTTTGCTTGAAACTGTTAAATCACCCCTATGCATATAGACTTTTTGAACACAGCATTGAATTGAATAAAGTTTAAAAATAATCTTTGATATGTATGATTTTGTTGTCTCACCAACACCATTTTCCCCTCAGACGGCATGTAGGCAGGCCTGTTGCTGATATGCAGTTTGGTCTGCAGCGTGTTAAAGGTGTTATCCAGCTGGCTTTTCTTCTGCACTTTTGGTGGCTTGTGAATGCGACAATAGTCATAGAAATCTTTAAGTTTCTTTTTCTTTGACGCCATACTTGTCTTGGGAGATCGGTTTGGTGCGTTGGATCCAATCAAGCAGCTAATGGGAAGAAAAAAGAGAGAAAAGTGGGAGTAGTAGTGAACATAGAACTGGACAGTCTCAGAGAACATGAGTGTCTCACCTCACTGGCCAGCTTCTGATAATCTTCCATGTACTTCTCATTTTCCTGGTTGACTCCAAGTACTTTACAAATCCTGCTAGCAGCAGTCTCCGCCTTTCATGAGCAGAAAGACATGTATGTTTGATTAATGATTAATATATTGTAACCTTGTATTGTAAGTCTTTGTTCAGACAGCTGTACCTGCTCAGCTCCAGCAAAAGCATGGTAAAAGCAGGACACATAGGTCATGATGGCTCTCTCATCAGGTTTGGGGGTGTTGATGATGTCTGGAGTAGTGAAATCAGAAGCTCCAGTTTCCGGTGACGTAGCTTCCTGTATTTAACTTGTTTGTCGTGAGTTCCGTGTTTGTATTTCTCTCGGCGTTTTCAAACAAACTTTACTATTTACCTATCTTTTTTTTCTCTTTTAATAATCCTAAATTGTTTTTGTCTTCCTGACTTGTGCCTGTAGTTAGTTAACTCGACTATCACTAGTGTTGACTATATTCATTGCCCCTTACTCTATCATATCTCTGTATCTTAACTCTGTTCGTGATTATAAGCACTATGCCGGCTGTGTGTCTGCGTTTGAGCACAGGTGAGGACTCGTTCGAGTTGCAAACGGTGGAGTTGGAGATGGAGGCTTTGGAGAAACAGATTCGCAAGCTGAAAACATCCCGGGCGGACGCTCACTCGTCCCAGGTAAATTCCCGGGTGAAACCTAACGCTCCCAGCACCTCAACTCCGCGTGTTTCTCTGCCCAGGCCCAGCGCACCTACAAGGATACTTCACACTATCTGACTGGTAAGACATCAGGAAATCTTCGACTATGAGAAGACGCATACAAAAGACCAAATAGTTACAAGTGAGCACACAGCCCAGCTTATAGAAACTGTATCTATCCCTCGTGTAGTAAAACCAAGAATTAAATACACAAGATCCATAAATAATCTTATTACAGTTAAAACTGAAAAATGCCAGATAAGCAAACACAACAAAGTTAAAAAGTTTGGTCTTTTAAACATTAGATCACTTGCACCCAAAGCACTGATTGTAAATGAGATGAATACAGATAATAATCTCAATGCACTCTGTCTCACTGAGACCTGGATTAAACCAGGTGATTATATGGGTCTAAACGAATCTACACCGTCAGGATATGTTTATAAGCATGAGCCCCGTCAGACTGGTCATGGGGGAGGTGTAGCAACCATTTATAATGCCTCTCTTAATGTTAATCAGAGATTAGGATTCAGTTTTAAATCATTTCAAGTGCTCGTTCTTAAAATTGTACTTTCAGACATGCATAGAAAACTCGCTCTGGTAACCGTGTACAGACCCCCAGGGGGATCAATTTTGATAAAGTGCCGCTTGTAGGAGATTTTAATATTCATGTAGATGATGCAAACGATGCTCTAGGATTATCATTTGTCGACTTATTAAACTTTTTTGGGGTTAAACAAAACGTCACTAGACCAACTCACCGTTTTAACCACACATTAGACTTAATAATATCCCACGGAGCAGATGTCACTGATATAGATATTTTACCTCAGAGTGATGACATCACAGACCATTATCTTATACTGTACACACTACCGGTAGAGCAGATTAGCCGTGTTTCACCACGTTATCGACTTGGTAGGACTATTGTTCCGACCACTAAGGACAGATTCATAAATAACCTGCCTGATTTATTTCAATTTCTCACTAAACCCATAACTGCTAATAATCTTGATGAAATGGCTAACAACATAGACCTTATCCTAACTAGCACATTAGACACTGTTGCCCCCATCTGGTTAAAAAAGGTTAGAGAACAAGCACCTGCACCTTGGTATAATAGTCATACGCATGCCCTTAAGAGAACAACACGTAATCTGGAGAGAAAATGGAGGAAAACTAAATTGGAGGTATTTAGTATTGCGTATAAAGACAGTATGCTCAACTACAGACAGGTGCTAAAAGCTGCTAGAGCTGAACACCTTAGCAAACTCATAGAAAACAACAAAAACAATCCCAGGTGCCTTTTCAGTACAGTAGCTAAATTAACTACAAATCAGGTATCTGAAAATTGTGTTCCATCACAGTTTAGTAGTGAGGACTTTATGAATTTCTTCACTGAAAAAATAGATAACATTAGAAAAACAATTGTGGCGGTCCAAGCTTTGAAAGCATCTCCTCACACAATCTCACCTACAACTCCACAACTACACTGTTTTACATGTAAAGGACAGGAAGAGCTGTATGATGTTATTACCAAAGCTAAATCAACAACATGTCAGTTAGATCCCATTCCAACTAATCTATTGAAGGAAGTGTTATATACAGCTGGTGAGCCTCTTCTCAATATTATTAACTCCTTTTTAAAAAACCTAATCTGGATCCAAACCTGCTATCGAATTACAGAACCATTTCAAATCTCCCATTTATGTCTAAGATTTTAGAAAAGATTGTCGCTGCCCAGTTATGTTCCCACTTGCAAGAGAACAATATCTTTGAAGAGTTTCAGTCAGGTTTTAGGCTCCATCATAGCACAGAAACTGCCTTAGTTAAAATCACTAATGACCTGTTTTTAGCTTCAGACCAAGGCTTCATCTCGCTGTTGGTTTTACTAGATCTTAGTGCTGCATTCGACACTATAGACCATGATCTCCTCCTAGAGGAGAACAGAATTACACTGGTATTCAGGGACAGGCATTAAGCTGGTTTAAATCCTACCTGTCTGATCGTTACCATTTCGTAGACTTTAATGGAGAGCTATCCAGGCTAATGCAAGTAAATTATGGCGTGCCACAAGGTTCAGTTCTAGGACCACTGCTTTTCACAATATACATGTTTCCCTTAGGAAATATTATAAGAATGCATGGAATTAGCTTCCATTGTTATGCTAATGATACCCAGCTATATATCTCATCAAAACCAGGCGATACAGCTCAATTAGCTCGGATAACTGAGTGTGTTAAAGAAATAAGAGATTGGATGACCCATAACTTTCTACTATTAAATTCTGATAAGACGGAGATTTTGCTCATCGGTCCAAAAACCAGTATACAGAAGCTCCAGCATATCAACCTGCATTTAGACGGATGTTCTGTAACTACAAGTTCAACGGTAAAAGACCTGGGAGTTATTTTAGACACCAACTTGTCTTTTAATAATCATATCAACCAAGTTACAAAAATAGCCTTCTTTCACCTTAGAAATATTTCTAAGCTAAGAAACATGTTATCTCTATCTGATGCAGAGAAGCTCGTCCATGCGTTCATGACCTCCAGAATAGACTACTGTAATGCATTACTAGGTGGATGTCCTGCATCAGTAATAAACAAGCTTCAGTTAGTTCAGAATGCGGTAGCCAGAGTTCTTACAAGGTCAAGAAAATATGATCATATAACCCCAATCCTATTGTCCCTACATTGGCTTCCTGTTAAGTTTCGAATAGACTACAAACTACTACTTCTTACTTATAAAGCACTAAATGGTTTGGCTACCATGTATCTCTCCAGTCTTTTAACACGCTAGAATCCGTCACGCACCCTGAGATCTCAAAACTCTGGGCTTCTAGTAGTTCCTAGAATAGCAAAGTCCACTAAAGGCGGTAGATCGTTCTCACATTTAGCTCCTAAAATCTGGAATAGTCTTCCTGACAGTGTTCGGGGCTCAGACACACTCTCCCAGTTTAAGTGCAGATTAAAAACATATATTTTTAGCAAAGCCTACACATAACACGTCTCACATCATAATCTTGTGCTCCAGAACATCTGATCACATGCACATTATCGACTTGTGATGTTAATATCATTAACAGCAGCTACGCAAATTTCTCTCCACTGCTTCTCTTTCTCTCCCCATCCCGAGGTATCCTGAGGTTTGGCCAGCTCCAGTCACGTCCCACCTCATGAAGATTATGGACCTTTGAAGAAGTAGATGCCGTATTCGCAAACATCCCGAACCATCTAGAGACGTACCAGTGCCAATTCGATCCACTACATGTGTGGAGTTTTGACATTGGACCTCCTGGAGTGTTTAAAGGCTCTGGCATGGAGAAGCTGATGCTGGATCTGTGATGATCACAAATGTTGAGCTCAGTAGCTCCTAGTTTTATAACCATAAAGACTGTATAAGACTGTAGAAAGAACATTACTTATAATCTTATACTCCAGTACTCATGTTAGTTCTCACTCTCCAGTGTTCTGTATTGTTGAAAGATTTATTATCAAACTCTTGATGTCACCCAAATGAGGATGGGTTCCCCTTTTGAGTCTGGTTCCTCTCAAGGTTTCTTCTTCATTACATCTAAGGGAGTTTTTCCTTGCCACAGTCGCCACGGCTTGCTCATCAAAGATAAATGCACACCTGTAAAGCTGCTTTGAGACAATGTCTGTTGTGAAAAGCGCTATAGAAATAAACTTGACTTGACTTGAAATGAAATGAAAGTAGCAAAATAGATTACACACTATGGACAAAAGTAGTGGGGTACATCACTTAATTATTACCGTAATTTCCGGACTATAAAGCGCACCCATATATAAGCCGCACCCACTGAATTTTACAAATATTTTTATTTTTAACATAAATCAATCAATCAATCAATCAAGTTTTATTTATATAGCGCTTTACAGCAACCAAAAGGAGCACAAGGCATATATAAGCTGCACCTGTCTATAAGCCGTTACTAAGTACATTAGTGTCTACACTAATGTACTTTACACAGGCTTTAACGAAAGACATGTTACACACGGTGTAATGGGTGAAATATGTTGCGCTTCATTTAGGAGCATAGCGGTATTTTGGGAATAGCATGCCACAGCATTTTTTCCGGTATTACTGCGTGTGTTCAAGACGAGGATTATGTCCTTATTATTTTCTGATGCTGATTTCTAAGTTTCTTTGACTAACCCGTAACGCTGTTGCCAAGAAAAATAAAAAAGCACGAGTTTTGGAAACCTGTCTGTGCTTATATGATTTCTGTTGCAACTGGAGTTAGTGAGCTATCCCTTCACCCTGACTCAACGCGTTACGGCTTGTATCTAAACAGTAGCCGACCAAGAAAGTCATTGTTCACTGTCTTCCTCCTTCCTTTCACAACTATTTCTCTCTGGAGTTTATTTTTTGGCATCGTCGTGCGTTTAAAAATCACCCGATGGAAGTTTTTTCTCCCGAAGCCGTGCAGCTCAGAACACAGGTGAGGTGCGTTTTTTCGTTTCCGTTCGGAAATTTCATTGGTCTAATGTTATGGGGTTCAGTTTTTTGGCTTGAAGTTTGTGAAACCGGGAAAAACCCAGGAAAAATTCATAAATTAGCCGCTTCATTGTTTAAGCCGCGGGGTTCAAAATGTGGGAAAAAAGTAGCGGCTTATAGTCCGAAAAATACGGTACATCTAATCGGACCCATTACCACAGATGTATAAATAACCAAATAACTAAACATGTAAAATGAAAAAGGGTCATTCTTAGGAGCCCAGTGAAAGCATAGTGCTTTGATAGAATCCTGCAAAAAGTAATTCTGTAATAAATTAGATAGAAACATAGATTAGATAGATTAAAAACAATTTCATCCATGAAAGATATTCCATGGTCACCTGCAAGTGGTTTTATTAGAAAGTGGAAACATTTAGAAAAAATCAGAGCATGATCACCGAGTGCTGAGGCGCATGGTGCATACAAGTCACCAACACTCTGCTAATTCCATAGCTGAACAGTTCAAATTTCCATTGGTATTAATATCATGACAAAAACTGTGTATTGGGAGCTCCAAGGAATGTGTTTCCATAGCCAAGCAGCTGCATGCAAGCCTTACATTACCAAGTATAATGCAAGCATCAGAAGGAGCAGTAAAGCATGCTGCTATTGTACTCAATCCACACTATAGACCAGGGGTCACCAACCTTTTTGATACTGAGAGCTACTTCTTGGGTACCGACTAATGTGAAGGGCTACCAGTTTGAGACACACTTCTGAAATAACAAATTTGCTCAATTTACCTTTAATTATATGTTATTATTAATAATTAATGATATTTATCTATGTCAAACTAAATTGCACAGGGGGCCAAAACTCAAAGCACACTTTCTCCTGTCAAAATTATACA
This sequence comes from Silurus glanis, assembly GCA_014706435.1. Classification (NCBI taxonomy): domain Eukaryota; kingdom Metazoa; phylum Chordata; class Actinopteri; order Siluriformes; family Siluridae; genus Silurus; species Silurus glanis. The sequence goes on from JAAIIK010000113.1 coordinate 542,766, forward strand.
AGTTAGAAATATGAACATGCTGCAGAAAAACCCTGAACAAATAAATTAAAATTGTGCTACTAAGTTAATGTTAAAATAATAACAAATCAAAACAATCAGATTTCTTTGCTCTTATGCCATTTTATAAAAAATAATCCATAAAAATATCTCCTGTCAAACACATTACGTCTCACAGCTTCATCATGCAGCTCTTCAGAAACTCTCCCTCAGTAAATAACCGGCTGATGTGCCTCTGATTTCTCCTCTGTTTTCACACCAGCTTCACTTTGTGATTTTGCTCAGGTGAAACACGTCTTCTGAAATGTCAGATTCTTCTTTAACTCTTCTACTTTCTGTATCTTCTGCTCTGCATTCAGGTTTTTCAGCTTCTCCTGATATTTTGTCTCGTAGTTCCGTCTCAGATTCAATTCCTTATTTACAGCCACATTAGCTCCACTAATACACGTGTTTACCGCCAGTGTCAGTAAACATCTACTCAGAGTCAACTTTTCTCTTCACCACTGTGAGGCGCTGTTTTAAAATAACTGTACAATAGGGTTAAATACATCAACAGAAGCTCGACTTGATTGACGCTGGAATGTTCCCAGGTAGTCTAGTGTTCAGTAAGGCAGCTGAAGCGCTGCATTTTGGGATCCGTAGTTTGTGTTATCAGCGCTTCATATCACCGGGACATTAATAACAATAATAATAGTTTTATATAAAATCATCTCGTGGGCCGGATATAATTGTACGTCGGGCCGGATTTGACACTGAGTTTGACACCCCTGATCTATGTAAAGACACTGATCATGTTAATGATTTCTCACAATAATTATCAACAATGATTTAACAAAGTAGGATACAGCTATTTTTAAAAGGCTCGCGGGCGACTCATGTGGTCCTTGCGGGCGACCTGGTGCCCGCGGGCACCACGTTGGTGACCCCTGCTATAGACACTGTAGAATTTGGTGGAGGAGGGAAAATAGAATAGGGCTGTTTGTTCTATTGGATAAATGGGCAAAGATTCTCGCAGAAACACTCAAAATGTTGTGGAAAGCTTTACCAGAAGCTGCGAAGAAAAGACCAAATCAATATTAATGTACAGTCCCTGTTAGTGTAATGGTCAGTAGTCCCAATACAACCATCCATATAGTATATACATATACATATACAATCTTCTTCTTCTTCTTCTTCTTCTTCTTCTTCTTCTTTCGGCTGCTCCCATTAGGGGTCGCCACAGCGGATCATCCGTCTCCATACCACCCTGTCCTCTACATCTGCCTCTTTCACACCAACTACCTGCATGTCTTCTCTCACCACATCCATGAACCTTCTCCTTGGCCTTCCTCTTTTCCTCCTTCCTGGTGGCTCCATCCTCAGCATTCTTCTACCAATATAACTCATGTCCCTCCTCTTCACATGTCCAAACCATCTCAATCTCGCCTCCCTCACCTTGTCACCAAAACATCCTACATGGGCTGTCCCTCTAATAAACTCATTTCTAATCTTGTCCATCCTCGTCACTCCCAACGAAAACCTTAACATCTTCAGCTCTGCTACCTCCAGCTCCGCCTCCTGTCTTTTAATCAATGCCACTGTCTCTAATCCATACAACATCTCAGGTCTCACCACAGTCCTATAAACTTTCCCTTTCATTCTTGCAGATACTCTTCTATCACAAATCACTCCTGTCACTCTTCTCCACCCACTCCACCCTGCCTGCACTCTTTTCTTTACTTCTCTAACACACTCTCCATTACTTTGCACTGTTGACCCCAGGTAGCTGAACTCCTCCACCTTCTCCACCTCTTCTCCCTGTAACCGCACCACTCCACTGTCCAACCTCTCATTTACGCACATGTACTATGTCTTACTCCTACTGACTTTCAATCCCCTTCTCTACAGCACGTACCTCCACCTCTCCAGGCTCTTCTCAACCTGTTTACTACTCTCACCACATATCACAATATCATCCGCAAACATCATATTCCAGGGAGACTCCTGTCTGACCTCGTCCGTCAACCTGTCCATCACCACTGCAAACAGAAAAGTGCTCAGGGCCGATCTTTGATGCAGTCTAACCTTCACCCTGAACCAGTCTGTCGTTCCTACTGCACACTTTACTGCTGTCACACTGTCCTCATACATGTCCTGCACCACCCTCACATACATCTCTGACACACCTGACGTCCTCATACAATACCACAACTCCTCTCTTGGCACTCTGTCGTACGCTTTCTCTAAATCCACAAATACACAATGCAATCCCCTTTGTCCTTCTCTATACTTCTCCATCAACATTCTCAAAGCAAATAACGCATCTGTGGTGCTCTTCCTCGGCATGAAACCATACTGTTGCTCACAGATGGTCACCTCTTCTCTCAGCCTGGCTTCCACTACTCTTTCCCATAACTTCATGGTGTGACTGATCAACTTAATACATATACATATACAGTACACATACATATATACACTAGAGTGCCTGTTAAAAGTTTGAAAACACCCAGACTTTTATTGCTTTTGAGACACATGGATGTTTCTTTTGATTGTATGCAATAAACTAGGTAAAATTTGACATCTTGGCTCTAACGGTTTAACGGTAAAAGCTTAATGGATTTAGGTTATTTTTTAAGCAGAGAAGGTTGGAGACATATTTCAGGTGAAACAAAAACTGAACCAACATGACTATTATTCCATACTTCAACACCATTCAATTTTATCTGGACTCCAGCTCATTGTGAAAAGCTGCTGTTCATGCTGACTGATTTTTTAAAATAAAAAAAATTAAAGTTGAACATTTTACATTTATATATTTATTGTAGTACATCTTTATACAGTTAAATAATGTCGTTTGTTGCATATAAACAAAAGGAACATGCATTTGTCTCTCAAATACCATCAAAGACAAAGTACTTCCAAACTTTTGAAAGGTGCTGTATATTTATAGACCTGGATGGGATGAGATAAGAAGTGCGGTAATCTGATAATATAAAAAATAAGATTTCAAGGACCTTTCCTGTTCAATGACAAAATAAGGTTTCATAAAATAAGTTCCAAAAAGGTATTTATTTATTTATTTATTTATTAATTTATTTATTTTATATCTGACACACAATGAGTTTAGACAAAACACTATAAATAAGGGGCACATTAGTGCTCTACTGTGCAGCAACCTTGAATACAAGCATCTCTACCTGCACTGTAATCCAATTTGCCGTCTTTTGGCATTTACCTCTTTCTATAATGAATGAGTGTAGCCTGCTAAAACTTAGCCTTTATTAGCTCACTGAAAAAAACACATATAGAAAACCACATTCTTTCCTCCATATATTATTCTGAAAACAAAACAGAATTAGTCCCTAGTCCTTAGCCCTGTGTTTTCTGTTTTCTGTGATTGTTGTTGTATGTAGCACCAGGGTTCAGGAGGAACGTTGTTTCATTTCACTGTGTAATGCGTCAGTTATATATGGTTGAAACTACAATAAAAGCTTCTTGACTTGACTTGATTGACATACTGACATCTCTTTACTACAAGAGACAATTACAATGTCTATTGTAAAATACATTATGTACCGGTGCTAAGCAGGCAAATGCAGTGCAAAAATGTGAAGAATCTCTTCATTAACTGTACACCAAACTCATTATATTTAGCATACAATCCCATTTGCTCAACATATACTGCCATTACACACACACACACACACACACACACACACACACACACACACACACACACACTCACACACACACACTTCCTACATACAACCCTAAGCCATCTGTATACCAGAAATGAAATTTAGTTTGTTGACAGCAGATCTCCTCCACTGATTACATCCTGATGAGAAACCTCACCGCCTAG
>JAAIIK010000113.1:616515-626515 GCA_014706435.1 Silurus glanis
CCGACCAGTAGCACTGACCTCCCATCTGATGAAGACATTGGAGAGGTTGGTGCTCACTCATCTCCGACCTCTGGTGATCCCATCAATGGATCCACTTCAGTTTGCCTACCAACCTGGCATTGGAGTGGAAGACGCAGTCATCTTCCTCCTAAATCGGACTACTTCACACCTGGAAAAGGCTGGGAGCACTGTGAGAGTCATGTTTTTTGACTTCTCTAGTGCTTTTAACACCATCCAACCTGTGCTCCTGAGGGATAAGATGGTGTACATGGGAGTGGACCATCATCTGTCAGCCTGGATACTGGACTACCTCACAGACCGACCACAGTATGTGAGGACTCGTGACTGTGAGTCTGACATGATTGTCTGCAACACTGGAGCCCCGCAGGGAACGGTTCTTGCCCCGTTTCTCTTCACCATCTACACTGCAGACTTCATGTTTAGCTCAGCAACCTGTCACCTACAGAAGTTCTCTGATGACTCTGCCATCGTCGGTCTGATCACGAATGATGATGACAGAGAGTACAGAGGACTTATACAGAACTTTGTGGACTGGTGCCAACGGAGCTGCCTCCAGATAAACGCGGGGAAAACCAAAGAACTGGTGGTGGATTTCCGTAGGCACAAACACACTTCATCACTTCCATTGGTAAACATTCAGGGAAAGGACATTGTGAGAGTGGACTCTTACAAATACCTGGGTGTTCACCTAAACAACAAACTGGACTGGACAGACAACACTGAGGCAATCTACAAGAAAGGGCAGAGCAGACTCTTTCTGCTGAGGAGACTAAGGTCTTTTGGAGTGCAGGGAGAGCTACTGAAGACCTTTTTTGACTCTGTTGTGGCCTCAGCCATATTCTATGGAGTGGTCTGCTGGGGCAGCAGCATCTCTACTGCAGACAGGAAGAGACTAGACAAGCTGATCAGGAAGGCCAGCTCAGTCCTGGGGATTCCCCTGGACACTGTACAGGAGGTGGGAGAAAGGAGGATGGTAGCAAAACTATCATCCTTACTGCAGAACGCCTCCCACCCCCTGTATGAAACTGTTACCTCGTTGAGCAGCTCCTTCAGTGACAGACTGTTACATCCTAAGTGTCTGAAGGAGCGATACAGAAGGTCTTTTCTCCCTGCTGCTATTAGACTGTACAATAAAAGCTGCTCCCAGTGAACCATTAACCAAAATACTCACTGCTATTACTGTTCAATGGTGTAATAGTTACTGTTTTTACTGTTTTACTATTTAATAATACTACTGTGTGCAATATTACCTGCAATACGTGCAATATTACCTGCAATATGTGCAATATCACCTGAAATACGTGCAATATTACCTGCAATACGTGCAATTCCACCTGTGTGCAATACAACCTGCAATACGTACTTTCCCTCATCTGTATTTATATATTGTGTTGTGTATATACCTGTAATATTATAGTATGTCTTATTTGTTTATTCTTTTATATATTTGCATTTATTTTTTATTTTTTATTTTTCTTCATACTGCTGTAACAAAGAAATTTCCCCACGGTGGGACGAATAAAGGTTTATCTTATCTTATCTTATCTTATCTTGTTAGGTAATGTAATAATATTAATGAGCTTTCTCATAATAAAACATGACAGCAGAGCCGGAGTGATGGAAAATCTGTCAGGCATTAACCCAAAAGTCTGTAATATCATTAAAGAGGCAGTGTCTCTATCATTTGAATAGACTTTGTTTAACTGCCTAAATAAGCAAGGACATTTTGTTTGATTGCACATGAAGTAACGCAAGGAACTGAGAGACATGAAAAAAGTGCGGAGAGAATGCAAAATAGTTTGATTATATCCATGGTTCAACAGAGAACAGAGAAAGTCAAAAAGCCAACAAAAAGACCTTATTCCAGAGTGGCGTGCACTTACTTCGATGCAATGAACTGTCAATTTTCCAGGTAGAGCCACACAGCTAGCCAGCTAGGCATCCATATTAGCACGCAGTTAGCTAATGTCCTTAGCTCCCGTCAGCCACCGAATATTGGCCTCAAACCAGGTGGAATAGGCCGAGATCCTCACAAAGCAAGCAGATAGGCAACGGACCAGGTGGAGTAGGCCGAGAGCCTCACACAGCAAGCAGATAGGCAACGGGCCAAGTGGAGTAGGCTGAGATCTTCACAAAGCAAGCAGATAGACAACAGACCAGGTGGAGTAGGCCGAGATCCTCTCAGAGTAGCTGTGCTGTGGCTGGTGAGCATATCCTACATCTACATCAGAAGAAAAGCTCAGATTCGACGTGCTTCTTCTGACCTCTCTGCGCTTTCCGCTTCACCGGATAATTGTCCGCTCCTCTCCCAGAGACTTATGTGGTTCTTCTCCAAACTGTTCCCACAAAGTTTTGATGTAAAGCAGAAGCCTTCTCAGAGTTCTCCTCTCTTCTGAGAGTTCTCCTCTCACACATGAGCATCAGAACTAAAGCAAGTAGAAAAAGATAAAAGGTGTCCCTTGTTTACATCATATGGACATCATAAGGAAGAAATATGAGCCTCTGGCCAGTGTTCTGCTAGGAATCCTTGGGTTTTGGTATTTATTGGATACGCTGGCTGAGTACTTCCCTTTATGGCAGCGATAATTGCAATTTTGAAGGCCTTTTTCAGCAGGGCAATGCTTCCTGCCCCACTGCAAAACCTGTTTAGAAATTCATTTAGGAGCATCAGTTCAAAGCATTAGCATGGCTTCTAAATGTTTGTCAGATAAATTAAATGTATTTGAATTGTGCTTTTTAATGTCGTCATTTGCCTCATCTGCTTTACAGAAATAAATACATCACAAATATGAATTTAAACATCAGAAATTTGGATGGGTGGATGAATGGGTGGATAGACAAACCGACAGACAGATGGAAAAATGGGTGGATTAATGGAGAGAGCAATGGATAGATAGAGAGAGTGGTGGAAAATAATTATTTGATCCCCTGCTGGTTTTGTGAGTTTCCCCCCTTACAAAGAAATGAACAGTATAGAATTTTTCTAGTAGGTTAATTTTAACAGAGAGAGATAGAATAGGGAAAAAATCCATAAAAATAACTTTAAAGGAAGGATATAAATTAATGTGTATTTGATCCCGTACCAACCAGGAAGGATTCTGACTCCCACACACCCAGATTAGTCCTGTCCCTGTGAGAAAGAACTCATATCAACTCGTGTGTAAAATACACCAGTCACAGAATCAACCTCTTCCATTCAAACCTCTTCACCACCATGGCCAAGACCCCGAAGAGCTGTCAAAGGACGTCAGGGACAAGATTGTAGACCTGCACAAGGCTGGAATGGGATACGTGTGTGTGTGTGTGTGTGTGTGTGTATATATGAGTATATAAAAGTATGTATGTATGTACGTACATTTAACGGTCAGCAGAGGGCGCTGTTTCCATTGGACTCCATCCCGCACGCACCTGCTTGGCCCCGCCCCCTGGGCGCTCCTGACGTCCAATCAGCGCTCGTTTTTATTCCGTTATATATAATATTTTTTTCCTCGGTGGCGCTCGGTCATATCGCAGGTCCGGGAGCTGAGAGCTGTTTCTCTCTCTCCCTCTCTCCCTCTTTCTTTCTCTCTCTCCCCTGTTGCGGCTTCACCATGGCCGAAGGCGGAGAAGGCGAGGACGAAATCCAGTTTTTGCGCACCGTGAGTACCACCGGCATCTGCGGCATCTGCGGTTCTCAGTAAAAAAGGGCCAGCTGTGTCTGCGGCGGCGCGTGCGTGCGCGTGCGTGCGCGTGTGTGTGTGTGTGCGTGTGTGTGTGTGTGTGTGTGGGTGATGCGAGGGTTTGTATCCGGTATATTGGAATCCTGCAACAAATCCGCAACCAGACTGTCTGCTACAAACGCGTTCGTGCCCATCCACGCGAATTCACGCGCATCCACGCGAATTCACGCGCACCCACGCGTTTGCGCAGGGAGAAAATGATGCAGTGGCGCTTTCACACTCCATTTGAGCATCAAACACGTCGGGATGCGTTCAAGAGCCGGTGTGCACACGGGTTTAACACACACACACACACACACACACACACACACACACACACACAATGACTTCCAGCTGAAATGCAGCCATCAGCAGAAGTTGTGGATGAGGATGTTGGTGGTTTACTGGTGTATTCCTTGTTACTGGGATGTAATGGCATGCAATACGGCCAGACCTTACTGCTGACTTAGCAGGAGCATCTACACACACACACACACACACACACACACACACACACACACACATAGGTGAAATAATTAAAATAATCAGCATTCAGCAGGCAACACTTTAATGTGTAACGTTCACACTCATTTAAGACTTTATAACTTTGTACTGCACATACAGTGACCGTGGAAGTGGAAGCTCAATGGTTAAGGCGTTGGTCAGTGGATCCGAAGGTTATGAGTTCATATCCCAGCTACACCGAGCTTCCATCGAGTCTGGGCCCCAGAGCAAGGCCCTTAGCTGTTCAGTTGTTTAAATGAGTTGAAATGTGCGTTGCTCTAAATAATGTTTGACAAATGCCATAAATGTAAGTTGGACCAAAGAAGTGGTTTTATGTAACGGGGCTAAACTGTAAATGTTGGGGTTTTTTTTATAAATAAATAAATGTATATTTATTTATTAGACAGGAAACAATACATTTCTGGTGAAAATGAATTCCCATTATTATTATTATTAGTAGTAGTAGTAGTATTTCAGGCATAAAGTTTTAGCCTTGTTTTGAACAAACCATTTACTTTCCCCCAAAATTTGATATCATTCCTCATGCAAATAAAATCCGGATACGCGTCCAATGAATTTACACACGTAATTTGGCAGTAATGAAATTTGACGACTAATTGATTAATGCTGCCGAATCTGAATGCAAGTGTTGCGGCGCAGTGTTTGCTCGGCTCTGAACGTTTCGCTGGATGAAGATCTCCTCACTAATCTGACGTGACGGTGTTAACCGGCGGGTGTAACGAGTCTCTGGTTTGCCATTTGTGCCATGAGGGTTGGTGCGTGGAGCTGAAGCCAGATTATCTGTGCGTCACTGACACCGGCATGAGCTCACACGTGACCCTGCATGCATCCGTGTCAGCTACAGGCCATAATAACGCCCTCGTGATGATCGCTTGCTGAGAGAGCCTGTTCAGCAGTGTGTGTGTGTGTGTGTGTGTGTGTGTGTGTCTGTGTCTGTGTGTGTGTCTGTGTCTGTGTCTGTGTGTGTGTGTGTGTGTGTGTGTGTGTGTGTGTGTGTGTGTGTGTCTGGATCAGCTCCCTTGATAAAAGGAATGCTGACGGTCGATCACTCAGGTTGCTAGTCTTTGCAGATCTGGTGACGTGTGAGCACTCGTTGTCACTACACTCATACTGTGTAACGGTTGTTGTGTTACAGTTGTATCTTGCTGACAAAGTGCACACTGCTGACACAAAACAACACCACTGGAATGTCAAGAGTTAGCAAGCAGGTTCTCGAGCTGTTTGATATCGTGTTATGGCTGCAGAAGAAATTCAATAAATACACCGTGGCAAAAAGTTTGTGGGCATCTCAACATAAAATTGTGCTTTCTTTTAAACATCCCATTTCACATTTAGTTCCTGTTTGTTCTCTTCAATCTTCTGGGAAGATGTTTCACTAGATTTTGGAGTGCGCTTGTGGAAATTTGTGCTCCTTCAGACACAAGGGTGTAAAATCAGGTACCGATGCAGGTGAGGTGAGGAGGCCTGGAGTGCAGTCAGCGTTCACATTGATCCCAAAGGTGTTAACCCAATAGGATTGAGATCAGAGCTCTGTAGTGGGAGATCTTTCCCTCCAGCCCATGTAAAGCGTATCTTCTTGGAGCTGGCTTTATGCATAGGGGCATCGTTATGCTGGAACAGGTCTGGGGGTCTCCTTGTTCAAATGAAGGGAAAATTTCATTTTACCGCATCCAAAAACATGATGTAAAATTTATGTGCGTTCAAATTTCGAACGTTTTGTGGACATATAATTGTATGACAAATTTAACAATTCATCCATAAATGATCTTGACATTTTTATGGCAGCCAATCAGAAATGATTCTCCAGAAAAGTTAAGTATTAAAACGTCAAATTTTTGCGATATTTCACTATTTTCAATATATCGTGCAGCCCTGACAGTTATAAACTGAGGAAAATATGCCAATTGACGTAGGTTACACGCTAGGCTTTGCAGTAGCATTTTTAGCAGATAGCAGGTCAAGCTAGTTGTACTAGCTACAAACACTCACCTGAGGTAATTGTCCTACAGGATTTTACAACAGAATGTCAAATATCGTTGTTTAAAATATACAAGTGAACTATGAGTATGGATTTGGTCTGTAATTAATATAAAGTGTTTGCTACAATGGCTTTTTGCATGAAAAGTCCTACATTTAAGCGTTTATCACTGAACAGTACACCTCAGCAATGATGGAACTGTAATGAATGGACATTCTGTGAAACCCAGATGAGGATTGGTTTCCTTTTAAATTTGGTTCATCTCAAGGTTTCTTCCTCATGAAGTCTCAGGAGGATTTTCCTTGCCACAGTCATCAGAGGCTCAGTCACTTATAGGAATTAAACATGTAAATAAAAAAGCTTTATCTCTGTAATTATCTCTGTAAATAATTTCCATTATTAAAAGCGAATTAAATTGAATTGAACATTTGATATATATATATATATATATAATAGTTGCCAGGCTTCATATCAGCTCTGTTAGTAGATTACAGTGTAAGCTAACTGTAATAGCGGTATTTACTGACTTGAGGCCACGTATGTATCAGTATATCTACCTGTACAAAGCATCTCTCGAGTGAAACACAATAAATGCCACAAATTCATGTGAAAATGAGATGTTCGGTTTACATGCGACATCCAGGCTTTGGATTAGCTACTATTAAACTAGCAACGGTTAACTGTACTGATCGCAAACACTCTCCAGAGATTCCAGTGATTTCTGCAACTTCCTACCAAGCAATTTCTATCATAACGTCTCTTTACGCATTTTATAACCAAATTAGATAAAACCAGAGTTATACGTTTTTTCTTTCATTTTGTTTGAAAGTATGAAACTAAATCTGAACGCTCGGCACAAACACCCGAAATCAGGAGACGAGGTTCTCCCGGGTCATGTCGGAGTCAAGAGAATGGTTCAGAGTTGTGCATGCAAAACATGAATCAGCCAGGAACAGGTTCAGCTCGAATGCCTTGGACCGCACTGTGGTGCATTTGGTTTACTTTTTAACATGCGGAGTTCATCATATAGGACGTAGACACATTATAAAGAAAACTAAAGCTTTGAGTAGAGTTCATATGTGTTTGTAGCGAGTACACTCAGCTTTCGGTGTCAATTAAGGCGAGTAACTTGCAAATAAATTGTATATGCAGTAAATAGTGTGCAAGGTTTTGACCACGGCTTTCACTTTCACAGAGCTGGCCAGACCGATCACACCCACATGAGACAAACTATACGAGACATGAGTGACTTGTATGTAGGGTAAGATCGAAGCCTTCAGCAATCTCCTTCAGACCCTGACTTGAGCAGTGAGAGTTAAGGGCCTTGCTCAGGGGCCCAGCAGTGGCAACAGATTATAAAAAATGTCACTCATCTTGTAGGTGGATCTAAAAAAAGCCTGATGTGTTCAGACCAGAGTAAAGGCTGGCGAGGCCGATGCCAGAAACAAGTTATTTTCCATCTCAGGCCTTGAAGAAATATCCATCCCTGCTTCATGGCATACCATAAACACAATTTATTCCACTCTCAAATCTCTTCTGGTCCAATTACCATTCACTTTCACTGGTCTACTATTGTGTGTGCTTAAGTTTATAACTTTATACCATCAGAATCTTTGTGGAAAACATTTTACATTAATGGTATTTAGCAGATGCTCTTATTCAAAGTCCATTTCTGAACAACCGAACGGTTGAGGCTTAAGAGCCTTGTTTAGGGTCCCAGCGTTGGCAGCTTGGCGGTGCTGTGATTTCCGATCAGAAGTCCAACATCTCAACCAGTGAGCTACACCTTCCCGTGTTGGATGAGAATCGCAACACCTTTGAAAAGCCTCCCAAATTTCAGAACAAACGTGCATGTCTGCTTGTCTGAGGACGAAACGAAAGCATATGGATGAAGACGAGATCGACAGAGCGAGCGGGTTCCGGTCTGCTAGTCCTGTAATGAGCCCATCGTGTTGCTTTTCTCCAGAATATCCTCCTCTCTCTCTTCTTCACCGTCCTCGCCACTGTTTCTCTTTTCCTTGCTGTTAGACTGTCACGTGACGTGACCGATCGAATTGAGACGCTCTTTTATTAATTCCGATATCAAATCTATCCGTTTCAACGCAATACTGGTGTCCAGACAGGGACCGAGCGTGCGAGTGACAATGTTCAGTTCAGAATTACGATAATACGTGTTCATGTTCACGTGTGTGATCACATGATTGTGGTATGAAATTCATTAAAAAAAAACAGGCAAAGCATTTTGGTGTGCTGGTATTTCAGGGCAAATCTCTTTCTTTCCCCACTCTTTCTCTCGCTGTCTGTCTCTCTCCATCTCTCTCGTTTTTTCGCTCTCTTTAAGGAACCTTAAAGAAGTGATTATTTTGTGGTGTGTAAAAGCTACATACAGCCCTTTTATCACTCCTAGACACCAGTAGGCGTTCCTAGTAGTGGTTGCCATAGTAACTTTAATCATTGGGTGGCACAGCTGGGGTTGCACCTTTCTGAAAACGAACCAGGAGACAGGCCAGGTGGGCTGTCTTCATGCCCATCAGTAGTGGCGGATTAATGGTTAAGTCTCTGGTTTACTAATCAGGAGGTTCCAGCACCGTCAAGCTGCCAGTCTTGGGCCCTTGAGCAAGGCCCTTAACCCTCTCTGCTCTCAGAATGCAGTACCCTGGCAGACCCAGGCTTCCTGAGGCTGGTATATGCGAAAAGATTTTTCTGTCCTGTGGCGTACACGTGACAAATAGTGTAGTTTCATCCAGTCGTGCTAACTTTGGATAAAAACTTCACACACCCACATCTGTTTGCTGACGTTCACATCACCAAATTTCATTCATTTACATTTATGGCATTTGGAAGATACTCTTATCTAGAGCAACTGAGGGTTAAGGGCCTTGCACAAAGCCCTGGAAGTAGCAGTTTAATGATGGTGGGATTTGAACTCGAATCTTCTGAACAGAAGTCCGACATTTTAACCACTGGACCACCTCTCGCCTATTCAAAATGAGTGGCTTTCGGTTGTACAGTGGTACCTTGACCTACGAGTTTAATTCGTTCCGTGGACGAGCTCGTATCTCAATTTGCTCGCACATCAAATCAATTTTCCCCATTGAAAATATTTTAAAATGGCATTAATCCGTTCCAACCCTCAAAATTCCACCCCGTTTTTATGTTTCATGTTATTAAATTAGGAAAATACATTTCTAAATAACAAATCTTTTATAAAAACATAATAGAAAGAGTATGTAAAGATATAATAAGGTTTTATTCAGTGTATTTACATTGGAGATGAGACGACTTGAGCTAACGGAAACGCAGGCGGAGGGGGGGGGTTGCGAGGTGGTAGAGGCGATAAGCGGAGGCGGAGGGAACACTTGTTTTTTTACTATCACTCCGGTACACTACGTATCCCTAAACTTTTATTTTTTACATTTTCTTCTTTGCTTATCTTAATTTTCGTCACAATCTTCGCTTTCTGGCTTCGCTTCGCCATCTAGCAGCGGCGTCTCGAGCTCGTACCTCAATTTTTTGCTCACATAACAAAGCAAAAAATCGACCGAGTGACCGCTCGTACCTCGGAAAACTCGTACATTAATGCACTCGTAGGTCAAGGTACCACTGGAGTTGTGTGAAGGCAGCTTACTTCTCACATGTACTTTACAGCACACTGAAATTCTTACTTCGCATATCTCAGCAATGTAGGAAGCTGGGCTCAGAGCCCAGGGTCAGCAATGATACAGCACCCCTGGATCACAGAGGGTTAAGGGCCTTGCTCAAGGGCCCCAAGAGTGGC
>JAAIIK010000113.1:631515-638345 GCA_014706435.1 Silurus glanis
TCTGATTCTGATTACTACTTTGCCTATTTCCTTCTACTACCACTACTATGACTACTTCAGCTATTACTACGCTGCCTTATTACTTCTTTTTATTAACTAGTTGTAGTAGTGAAAATGATAGTAGAAGGCAGAGTTTAGAGTTTGAGCGTGATCCTTCATCAGTGGTGGACAGTAAACTAATTACAGTAAATGTAATTCGTTACTGCAGTTAAGTAGATTTTTTTGTTTATCTGTAATTTAATGAAGAATTTCCATTTAGGGAGACTTTTACTTTAACTTCACTACATTTCAAAGTCTAATATCGTACTTTTTACTTAAATACATTTTGCGAAATCAGTCATTACTTTTTTTGTTGTTGTGTGGATTAAAACTTCACTGGTCAAACCACCAAGCCACCAATCAGGGTCGAGCACGCGCTCCGTTTTTAACTTGTTTTGATTGCTGTTTGGTGGTCTCTTCATACACATCACTAATATACAGTTCAGCATCAGTTCAACAGCAAGCAGGACATGTTGGCCTTATTTGCATGATTTTTTTAAAAAGTAGTTAAAACTTACTTTGGATACTTAAGATCATTTGAAGGCAAAGACATTTTGTACTTTTACTCAAGTGAAAGTTTAAAGGGAATTTTTTTTTTCTTTTTACTGTGGTAAAACACTTAATATGCTTTATCTCAAGTGCATGGTTTGTGTTCTTTATCTATTACTGCCCTTCATTTAGTGTACAGTATGTTTCATAGCCCCTTCTGTCATGCAGCAAGCACAATGCATTTCCTCAATCTAGCCGAGTGTCTGCCATGTCAGATGAAAAGGCTGAGGACCCTAAGCCTATACTCCAGTTTTGTGTGTATCATTAATCCCAGTCATGTGAATTCATTCGGATTCAGAGCCATTGGTGTTGCTGCATTGTTTTTAGGAACAGGGGACCTGAGAGACATGACGTCATGGTAATATACACGATCCGATCCAGTCCTGCCCCAGTGTAACATTTCTGCTTTGTAGAGATGTGGTGGCTTTCATTTGATTTCATATCTAGAATAAGGATTTTTAAACGAGAGTCAAAGTTTAGATACTTGGACACCATTTCTTTTATATAGTGAAACAGAGGGTTAAAAAGTTAATCATCAATCATGAGAAGAAAGAGTTCTTCAAGCAAAGGGTTGCATCCATCCAAATCGACTGGATTCTCTTTCTGTCCCTCACTTTTCTTTCTCTTTTGCTGTCTTTATGGTCAATAGACCTTCAGCTTTACAGTGACAACCTTGAATTCACACTAGATGCCACACGTAAGAAATTCTCCATAGCCGAATCCAGCTGTAATCGCAACCCAGTTTATTTCACAGTGTGACATGAGACTTCAGGCCAGTAAAAAACCCACAACATTTGCGTCCATTGTAGTTCCTCGTGTTGGTGTAATGAGCTGAACACTTTGATCTGCAGCTACAGGCTGCACAAGATGGACGACCACAACTGCGCAGGAAACGCCTTTGGTTTTAAAGCCACGCCGCCCGGAATGAGCGCCGGCCGGCTGTTGTCACAGGCGCTGCACCACTCCGATGTTTAATGCGCTAATTCTGTTGTCACAGACAGTGATTTTGTTTGAGATTATGTAATAAGTGTGATAATCAGTTTTATGATGGCTGTTGGAACGAATTGCTGATTGTTTGTTTGTGTGTTTGCTAATTGATCGACCATGATAATGTACACTACACAGCATTTCTGCCCCCTGTGTATCAATGAAGTCCCTGTTTTATTTAGACTACTCTGTGAGTTTGTGTGATTATGTAAATGTCTTCCAGCCTACGCAGTGTGTGTGTCGGGTGGGCAGGATTGAGACGATTGATGGTGATCTAGGGAATCGCCGAATGCTCAGTCGTACAACATAAACGTCAAGGCTCCAGGGACTTAAGAAACAGCAAGTGGCAAATCTCTCATTTCGAAACCGTCTCCCTCTGCTTGCCGTACGCGTTGCGAATTCCTGTTTAGCACAGCTTTTGATAAAGCTGTTTTTTTTGGATAAAGCAGACGAACAATTGCGCGCGTCTTACACATGGTCACCATAGTAACAGCAACACTACACATAGCGCATATCTAGTGTGGGTTGTGCTTCTGGTTTAAACCTACAGGCAGCGTGTCAAGACTGTAAACTCTTTGAGCATAAAAAAACTGAGCACTCATGTCTATAGGGTGATGAAACTTGTTGGACATTGTATTCTTGCTCTCAGCATTTGGTTCAATGAGTTCATCTTTCTCACAGTGTTTAACAAAAGACATTTGTTGTGATGCTTCAGTCGAGGAACGTTAGCTCAACTTCCCCCCAAACAGCTATCAGTGCTATAAAATTCATGGAGAGTCTGTTGAACGTTCGAATATACTTGTTGAAAGTCTTAGATATGATTCTTAGGTCTAATTTAATTCCTCCTTCAAGAAACTAATTAAAACTATTATATGATAAGAAATGAATAAGAGACCGGATTGAAATCTACTACTTGAGTATTCCTTTTAAGACACATGTCTTAGAAGACGTGTAATTACATTACTACATTTTATATATATATATATATATATATATATATATATATATATATATATATATATATATATATATATAATTAGACATGCAGTCAGGAGAGAGGAGAGGCACTTAGGGGTTATATTCCAATGAATAATAAAATTGATTTAAAATTTAAAATGTTATCTGGTTGTTAAAATCGCAGATTTGTAGAGTTTGGCGATAATTCCTAACAAGGCACTAAAAAAAGTGCAGATGGCTCTTGTAGGCTCTTATTTGCATGTCATCCTCTTCCATCATTTAAGTTACTTATTTTACATATTTCACTGTATAAAAGATATTTCAGCTTGTAGTTATCGATAAAATAAAAATAAAAAAAGTAGCTTGAGAGGCAGCCGGTGCACATGCCCCTCTGATGTGGAGGTTCTAGAGCCCAAGTACTGATCATATAACAATTTCTTTGGATCGCTGCATGATGTCTAGCTTTTGAGGATCCTTTGGTCTATTTCACTTTGTCAGGCAGGTCCTATTAAAGAGATTTCTTGATTGTGAACAGGAGTAGAAGTAATCAGGCCTGGGTGTGGCTAGAGAAATAAAACTCAGGTGTGATAAACCACAGTTTTAACAAACACTTTTTCACACAGGGCCATGTAGTTTTGGATTTTGTTTTCCCTAAATAATAAAAAACCTTCAATTTAAAACTGCATGTTCTGTTCACTTGTGTTATCTTTTACTAATATTTCAATTAATTTGATGTTCTGAAACCTTAAAGTGTGACAAACATGCAAGAAAATAAGAAAACAGAAAGGGGGCAAACACTTTTTCACACCACTGTATATAATAAAGATTAGTATGAATTTTCTTTAATAAAAGTACATCACTGGATTTAACTTGCAAAAAAAAAAAAATTCAAAAGTGAAACAAACACAACAGAAGAAAAATGTAGCAATCCTTCTGAAATTGCGTCGTAATTTATATTTCTAGTTTAACTAATGTCAGGTACCATAATTTCCGGACTATAAAGTGCACCCTTATATAAGCCGCACCCACTGAATTTGACAAATATTTTTATTTTTAACATAAATAAGCCGCACCTGTCTATAAGCCGCAGGTGTCTACACTAATGTACTTTACACAGGCTTTACGAAAGACACGTTACACACGGTGTAACGGGTGTTGCGCTTCTCTTACGAGCATAGCGGTATTTTGGGAATAGCATGCACTGCATTCTTCCGGTATTACTGCATGTGTGCAAGACCGAGGAATATGTCCTTATTATTTTCTGATGCTCATTTCTAAGTTTCTTTGACTAACCCATAACGCTGTTGCCAAGAAAAATAAAAAAGCACGAGTTTTGAAAACCTGTCTGTGCTTATATGATTTCTCTTGCAACTGGAGTTTTAGTGAGCTCTCCCTTAACCCAGACTCAACGCGCTACAACGGCTTGTATCTAAACAGTAGCCGACCAAGTAAGTCATTGTTCACTGTCTTCCTCCTTCCTTTCACAACTACAGTTGTACCTTGACCTACGAGTGCATTAATGTACGAGTTTTCCGAGGTACGAGCGGTCACTCGGTCGATTTTTTTGCTTTGTTACGCGAGCAAAAAATTGAGGTACGAGCTCGAGACGGCGCTGCTAGATGGCGAAGCGAAGCCAGAAAGCGAAGATTGTGACAAAAATTAAGATAAGCAAAGAAGAAAAAGTACAAATTTTAAAGTTTAGGGATACGTAGTGTACAGGAGTGATAGTAAAAAACGAGTTTTCCCTCCGCCTCTGCTTATCGCCTCTACCCCCCCCTCGACACACACACACACACACACACACACACACACACACACACACACACACACACCCCACCGGCGTTTTCGTTAGCTCAAGTCGTCTCATCTCCAAGGAAAATACACTGAATAAAACCTTATTATATCTTTACATACTCTTTCTATTATGTTTTTATACAAGATTTGTTATTTAGAAATGTATTTTCCAATTTAATAACATGAAACATAAAAACGGGGTGTCATTTTGAGGGTTGGAACGGATTAATGCCATTTTAAGTATTTTCAATATGGAAAACTGATTTGATGTGCGAGCAAATTGAGATACGAGCTCGTCCACGGAACGAATTAAACTCGTAGGTCAAGGTACCACTGTATTTCTCTGGGGAGTTTATCTTTTGTCATCGTCGTGCGCCACCGGTGGAAGTTTTTCTCCCGATGCCGGGCAGCTCAGAACACAGGTGAGGTGCGTTTTTTCGTTTCCGTTCGGAAATTTCATTGGTCTAATGTTATGGGGCTCAGTTTTTTGGCTTAAAGTTTGTGAAACCGGGAAAAACCCAGGAAAAATCCATAAATAAGCAGCTTCGTTATTTAAGCCGCGGGGTTCAAAACGTGGGGAAAAAAAGTAGTGGCTTATAGTCCGGAAAATACGGTATATGTTTCATTCTGAACATGTGGAACAGTCATACACAGATCAGCCGTAAAACACTGATTATCTCTGGACAGAGGTGGGATATATTGTGCAGTAAGCTCTCAAAATTCACATGTTAGAAGCAGGAAAAAAATTGGCAAACAAAGATTTTGAGTGCGATGGTTAGTACCTACCAAAATTAACCAAAAGGAAGGACAAGCATTTGAGCATCAGGAAAGAACCTTGAGCAATGGAAGAAGGCGGCTTGGAAAATATATTTTTTTCTTTCTTTTTATATCACTGGCCAGGTGTGTGCACGCTGCTTCCCTCAAGAGGAGATTGCAACAGAATGCACTATGGGAAGAGCATGTAGAGGAATTGTGATGCTCTGGGCAAACTTCTGCTTGAAACCCTACTATTCAACAGATCATGTACACCTCTTCATGGCAACTGTACTCCATAATTACAGTGGCCTTTTTCAGCAAGATAATACGCCTTTCTATGCTGCAAAATTTGTAGGGGAATGGTTCAACGATCATGACAAAGAGTTCCACAGATCTCAAACTGATATGGCATGTCTGATGAATCTGTGCGTGGTCCTGGACAAACAAATCCAACCCATGGAGGCCCCACTTCATATCTTACAGGACACAACACAGTGAGTTTAGTTTCTTCAGAGGTCTTGTGTAGCTCATGCCTCGAACGATCAGAGCTGTTGAAGGACAAAGGATGACTTACACAATATCTAACTTGTGGCTTGTACAATATCTAAAAATGGTTTGGTTGATCATTGTGTGTGTGTGTGTGTGTGTGTGTTGTGTGTGTGTGTGTGTGTGTGTGTGTGTCCATCATCGCAGCCCCCATCTCCATTCAGCATTTTGATTCTTTGAAGTGTGTTGAGCTTTGAAGCTGACCTTTCAAAGCTGTCTGAAGGGACGAGTTCACTCCGACACACACACACACGTTTGTGAACTCAGGTGACCTTTGCTGAGAGGAAGACGATCAGTTCCAGCCAACGCCCCGTCCCAAACAAGAAAGGCGACCAAACATGATTTTTCCATATAATTGTATATCAGGTGTGTGAACAATGATTATCATCACTGAAATTGTGACACACTGTATTGGGGCATTCGCTAATTTGTCTTCTAGGTGGCAGCTGGGCGATCAAACGTCGAGCTGCACTTGGAGCCGTTATCATTCCCTGTTTTTAGCACAGTGTAGCAATGAATAATGCTTCTCGCCAATCACTACCCTCCTGAACGTCTTCCATTTTGATTAGTGGTGCATGCCATGTGTCTTGCGTGCTGCTGCTCTGTTTGGCCATGAGTCCTGATTGCCCTATCCGTCATCCTCCTGCCCGTCCCAGACATGAAAGTTTAGCTGAAGTGTGACATGTTAGCATTGTTAGTGACCATTCATCCACTGTGCTGTCTGCTTAAGGAACAATTTCCGTTTGGAGAGTTAATGAGGACGATTTAGCATGTCTGATATAGTGCTAAATTCTCTCTGTGGGGCCAACATGGCCTTTATTTTCTAAAGGTATAAGACAAATCAAACCTAGCAGTTTCACAACTGTTTGCTAGTTAAAGCTAACATCAGTAGCTAGCATGCTCTCCTTTCAACAGGAACCGTTTATTCAGTGTGTGTGTTTGTGTGTGTGTGTGTGTGTGTGTGTGTGTGTGTGTGTGAGAAAGAGAGAGAAAGAGAGCACACAAAACTACGTCATATTTAGGAGCACTTCCACATTTCACTGCATTTGTAAGTGCATTTCACTGCATTTGTAACCACCATTTACAAATGTAACACTTCAGAACCTTCTCAGATTTTAGAGATTCAGAGATGACATTGGAAAAGGCACAGCACACAATTTATGAGGACTCTTCAATAAAAAAAAAAAAAAAAAAAAAAAAAA
>JAAIIK010000113.1:639204-655598 GCA_014706435.1 Silurus glanis
GATAGATAGATAGATAGATAGATAGATAGATAGATAGATAGATAGATAGATAGATTCATTTCCTGCAGCATATCAGGGACTTATCTGTTTACTTCCTGGTCTGTTGCTCCTCAGCATTTGAAGTGTTTGAAATCATTAAGGTCAGTGTGTAGCATGAGGGAAGCGAAATCAATAAAACACTGATCGATCGATTACTCCACATGTGGTGGTATGAACACAAACACAGTTAGACTTACACAAACAAACACACAGCAGAGTTGGAAAAAGAACACACATCCTTCACTCAAGTAGAAGTACAAATACTCACGTTTTAAAAGACTCTGGTAAAAGTTGATGTACTGACTATATTTTTTTCAGTCAAGTTAAAGTAAAGAAGTTTGGGCTCTGACTTGTCCTTAAGTTAAAAGTAGCCATTACTACTACCGGTTTTAGTGTGACGCTGGTAACTGGACTTTACATCATATTAATATATTAATACAAAAGAATTCAAAATGTTGTTACTTAATGAATGTATCCAGGCTGAACATCCACCATATAGAACCCAAGCAGAGAAAAGATGATGGTGATCAGGAATGTCTCTGTTCTCAGTCATGTTTACTTCGCTGACTCCCTCTGTCTCATCCACGTTAACCCCAGACTTCATGTTACCTTCTGCCTGAACATTGTTTGCTTTGTTGGCTAGCTTACGTCTGTGGTGTGTGAGAGCCAGGAAATGATACAGCAGTGGTAGATTGAAAAAGTCGTGCAATGATACAAAGAAATAAGTTGATACGCTGAAAACTTGCTCACTTTCAAAAGGTGCTTTATCCTGGCCAAGGTTACTTTGAAACCAGAGCCAGTCTCGAATATGGATCTGGAGCCTGATGTCAGTCCATCGCACTCTGACAGGAACTAAATCTGAAAAATAGAATGGATGTACATTTTCCACATAGCCATAAGGTGGACAAAATGAAGTTTTCTCGAAAAAGGAGAGTCATCAGAAATCGGATGCTGCTTTCCTGCTTTTTACAGCAAATAGAATTATTTAAAAATAGTAATGCTAAACGATCGCGAGCTTAGCCTCAAGTTATCAGCGGACATGGCAGCTTGTTCACCCAGTAGATCAGACAACCCGGTAATCTAATGTATTAACGTTGACATTGAATCGTCCTACTATTAAGGAAGTATGGGAGAATTTTAAAAGGTTGGAACTCTTGAAGTTTGTGGAAATTTTGGAAGAAATTCTTTTACAGTGTATTAAATAATCGCCACCATTTATGTTTAATGAAACAGATTTTGTTGCTGCACTTCAACCCTACCAGCTGTCTGTTTCATGTACATCCTGTCTTCTTCTAATGTTCTCATGTCTTCCTATTCCCAGAGCTTCCTTGCATTGAGTTTCTCACAGCTGGGAGAAGTCAACTATTGTCTTCTATAACACACAATTGTGTGGATATACTGAATCACTGTATCACTGCATGGCTGTGAGTTTTGCTTGATTTATCTCACATTATGTTGACTCCAAGCCAGTTTGGTAACTGATAAGGACTCAGTATAGAAAGGTTTTAAAATACGGCCAATCCAGTAACCCCCTGGATGTGATCGCAGTCTATTGCCCAGGCCTACTAACATGGTGCTGTAAGGAGACTGTGGAAACCAGAGGGGAAAACTCAAACGTGTGTGCTGGATCTACCGTGAGGCCCTGGAGATGTGAGGCAGCAACAAAACCCACTTTTGCACAAAATTGTAAAAAGTGAAATACCAATTTTTAGCCTAAAGTCTATATGATAAGTGGGCGGAAATTTGGTTTAAACCAACTATGAGGAGTGATATATATTTTCTCTGCATAGTCCGTGTTGTAGACTGAACCAGCTAATATGTCTGTATGTTGATTGATCTTAAAAAAGTACTTGTATATACAATACCAAGGTTCATGAGTTGGGTTGAATGGCCTTTTTCTGGTTATACCACATTAGAAGGTCTGGTGAAGAAGGTCAGGAGAAATTAAAGGTCTGTAGCACTTTGGAACCTTTTATCTGGTGTAGCTTCAATTTTCCAAACATATGTACTGGTAGTCCCCAAGTTACGTTGGTACAACTTACAATTTTTCGATCTTATGATGATAGCGATACGACAAAATTGTAAAAATATTTTACGTTTTATGTGGCAGAGATATAAACATAGCATCGTATATAGGGTATGATATGATGGCACACTGCCAGGATGTACGGTGGTCGACAGTTCAGATGTCTCGATATTGCGTGCATATATTTTTGGTGTTTTTGGTTTTTCAAAACCCAGTTTTAGCTCTTGTCTCTCTCCCTTTTTTCTTTGTCAGCAGACACTAAAACAGAGCGCACCAGTCTTATCACCGCAGGTGTGCCTCTTACCGCTCGTTTCGTCCGGCTCCGCCCTTCACTCGTGATCCGGAGCTTGTCCACGCACTGCCACATATGTATATACTGTAAAGTTTCTACATTACGGTAGTGTAAATTGCTCTGTTTTGCTAAAGTATATACTGTAATTTGAGAATTATTAACCAAGTACAGAATACTAGACTATACTGGCTAGGCCATGTCTCAACTTGGGGTATTTGCAAGTTACTATAGGGTCATCAGAGCACATCTCCTTCGTAAGTCAGGGACTACCTGTATTTTTTTCCCTCATTATGTCTAATATGAACTCCACTATCCAGGATTCAGGAAACCCAGGGTGTAGTGAACGAGCTGTGTTCGAGCAAGGCATTGCAAACTGAACTCCCCGCTATTGCTCCTTTTTCTTCTGTTACTGTGAAGCTCATCACTGGACTCGGCCACTACTGTTGCTGGGCACCTTCTGTTTTGGGACAGCTCTGGCGCATCTGTTGTCTGATTCCAGTGAGTCACACCAACCCTATCCTGCTGTTAGATATGGGACAAGCCCATCTGCTTTTCCTCATCTCACTCTCCTGAAGGAGAATTTACCCGTGCGTTCTTTCAGGGTATTTGTGAACAGCCTGTCTCGTCCAGTCTCTGCTGTTTATGTTTGGGCTTCTTTAAGCTGCCGATGCCCGTCTAATTTGTTGCTCTGAACTCTCCACTCTCTCCTCACCGCAGCCCCTCCTCCTCCTTCTCCCACCCTTTGTGTTCGTCTTCCACTCTCTGCAGTGTTATGTAATCTGATTGATCTTTGGGGGAAAGTGCTGGTGTGCTGACAGAAGCAGAGTGGAGATTCCGGACGTCGTCTCTTTCTTCTTCACGCCCATTTGCAATCACCTTGTTGCGAAGCCTCATTGAAAAAAAAAACGAGGTGGTGTTCATATGTAGATTGGGGATTTGGTTTAGTGTTCTCCAGGTCATTAGTGAAGCACAATTCTTTACTACAGTGTAGAAAACATTTCAGGATTTGAATGTTCTCCATGCCAGTTGAAAATGACGTTTGGTTATTTTGTGCTCCTCAGGGCACTGACCCAGGATAACGTATATGCAGAAGGAGTATACGTTGTGCATCTATCCAATCACTCATTTGGTAAAACATCTAGAAAGTGAGCATCAGAGCTACTGCAAATCACTAAAAGGTCTGCAGGTTAGACATTTACATAAGTGTCCGGAGTTGTGCATTAACATCGGGGATCCCTGTGATGCTACAGCTATCAGTGCCCAGGAATCGAATGCAGCACTGCGATTTCTGCACACTCCTCATCACACCCTGATGTCTGAGACGGAGCAAAGGCACTTTTGTGTTTTGAGTGACACAGATGTCTGTCTTTTCACAATAATGGATTAAAGCTTTGTTTTCACGGTACACAATATTCAGACTGATTTTGCTTTTGCAGGCTCAATGGTACATGGTAAAGGCATTCTGGTACTTAACATTCAAGAATATTGAGCTTAGTATGCATGAGACACGTTACAACAACTGTCTAAAATCCACACCTAGGCATTCAGTGGTGTCCTACCTGAACCAATCCACCTTTTAATGCCATCATTATGATGCAACAGCTAGAAAAACCTTCAATATTATAGCGAAATGTAGTATAACAGAGCGCTGCGCCACAGACAGTAATCTTGTATGGCGAGAATAAAAGCCTTTACCAAAGCAAGAAACACAATGAACACAATTCAACAAGTCTCCTTTCACTGCAGCCACAACTGACCCCAGGTTTACTGTGCAATTGTGTGTCTTGATGTAAATTCTACAGGGAAAGAAAATGCAAAAGTATAAATGGTTCATGAAAAAGCTTAACTGTTTTGAAGTGTTTTGGCTGACCTTTCCTCACGATGTCCAGCTTCTCTTAAAAACTCTGTCTTGTAACTGTCCCTGTAAGTGTATCTGTGACCAAATCAGTTTCTTATCCTCTGTCAGGCATTGTGGAATGAAAAAACAGCTATTAAATCCATTTAAGTATATTCGAGTTTGTGCAGTTTGCAGTAGTTCGCTCTCTGACCATCCAATCAAAGGACGTGAAAATGCTGAGGGGTTTTTTCTTTGATTTCAAGCGGGCTTCGAAGTGGCCAAATCGCAATCTGATTGGTTAAAGAAACAGCATCAAGCATGTATTTGAATCTTAACAAACGCAAGAAATCCAACAAATCTAAGAAATGCATCGTCTCTGAATGCTGCATGAAGAAAAGTTGGAAAGTGGGTGCCCAGGCAGTGTCACAAGGCTTCTTTATTCCAGACTGGGACCTGTTCCGCAGCACTTTCAGACCTATATATAAATGCCTGCAATTTGGCAGCAAATAAATTTGGGAGAAAATGGGGTCACAGGCAGGTTGAGTGATAAATAGGCAGACTGGAACGTTTTCCTCATAGAGATGACAATGTATTTTTATCAAATGCCAGATTTTGAATCTCTCATTAATGTTTTGTGATTTACTACGATTTTCAGTGTTAAAGAATTCACATCAAACTTTTTTCACATTTCTGTGCTTCTCACATAGTCATGTCACTCTTTATGACACTGTGTGGGGACTTTTTTTTTCATGTCTGATCACATCACACATACTGCTGCATCTCCACGGCTTAGCACTTTAAGAGCAAAAAATAAGCAGTGTCTGGAAGAATTTTATTTTCACATCCACAGACAATTTTCAGCCAGGAAGATGTGCCAATGCGCGTCAGGTGATCTGAGATCAAGAACGTTGACACAAAGAGCGATATTACGGACCGTGCAGGCGATCGTTTTGCGGATCTGACGGGAGACACTACACCCATGTTGTCGGCTAGGCTCCGTGTTTTTCTGTACTTTTGATACCTGAAAATGAAAAGAGGGCCTTCAACTGACCGTCAAACTGATCAGAAGCGGCTCATGTGGAATGGAAAACTCCATACTGGTGCACACTGGTGCACAAATTTTTAGCTGGCTATAACAATAATTAGTAGCTAATCTATAGCTAAATGTGACTATAAACTATTAAACAAGTGTCTTTTTTTTTTTTAAGATATATATTTTTTAATTTGCTCGAATCTTATCCTATACTATTCCATCAAAAGCTTTTAGGATTTTCTTCATCCATGCAGGCAGGGCCAATTCTGGTTTTCTTGGCACTCTAGGCAAGATTCCTATTGTCACCACCACACTATACCAATCATTCGCAATATTCCATAAAAAAAGGTTAAACACGTTTAATATTCATTGCAAATTGACGTGACTATGTGTATGTAAACATGTCATGTATATCAAACTACAGCAGAAAAACAGGTAGTTAATAGGGGATTAGACTATGATGCAGCAACCCTGATGAACACGTCCCGGAGCTTGCGGCGTTGAAATTTGACTTGTACGGTAAGCAAACTGCCCCCGAGGTCATATTTATGTAGCTCTCCAACTGATTTTTAGATTTTAAAATTAACTTGATGTCTGATATAAGTTCTGTCTGTGAAACAGTGTTCAGCAACACTTTCTCACCCCTAACTAACCCTAACCCGTTCTCCCTAATCCGAACCCTGCATGCTGAAAAATGATGCCAAAGGGCTCCAAAAAGTGACGCCAAGAGATCCTGATGAACACGTATATATGTGACGAGTTGGGAGTTAGAATGTGTAGTTGTAACCTGTATAGAAGTTTTTCCAACTGCTAAATTCTTTTGTTCTTGGCCTGGTTTTCTTCTTACTGTAAAGTTTTCTCTACAAATCAAGGACAGTAGGAAGAACTTTGCACTCACTCGTAACGCTTCGACCTGCAAACGTCAAGCCAGCCTACATTCGCCATGAGTAATAGGAACCCTATTTATAATGGCCCTACACCCGATCTGAGCTTTCCATCGGCTTTCAAACAATCTCCTGAGACACACACACATACACACACACACATACATTCACACACAATGCTATACACCTGTCCTTTGAATTAGGTTGCCCCGGATTCGGTTTAGCCTATTTAACAATTAAAGATCGCTGACTGAGTGAAAACCAGAGCAGCGTTTCCTGTGGCTTGAAATGAAAATGACCAGTGTACTTTTATTTGTTTGTTTATTTGTTAATTGGATACCGCGTTCAGTGTACCTCCTGTTCTATATGCTGCAACTTCCAAAGGGACGGTGTGTAGTTGCCCTTCACCCACACATCCACATATTCGTGCCATCTAAGGACTCAGAGTGCGTCAGCTAAGCGCAGATGATCTTGGCCTCGCGCTCAGCCGAGTGGGTTGAACTTGCGCTTCGTTTCCCAGGAAATCACCACCAACACCAACCTCTGCCATGTGGAATTGCTTCTTTACATATTTCTGTCAGCGTTGTCCAACGCAGATTTCAACAGAGGAAAAAAAACGAGAGAAAAAGGATGAATCGAAAGGATCAGTTTTCCCTCGTGCTCAGACGGTCGCTCTGAAACATGAGCTCTGTATACCGATGAAGGCCTAAACCAACACAGCATGTGTTTTTATTATGCAGGAAAGGGCAAACACTGATATTTTAGTGGATTAAAGTGAGAAGAGGTGAGAGAGAGAGAGAGAGAGAGAGAGAGAGAGAGAGTGTTATATTCATCAGTGGAGCTGATGAGAGATTTCTGCTTAGCCTAGAGCTCTGTTATTGTTATGCAAGAGCAGAGAGATCGAGAGAAAGAATACGGTGTGTCAGTGAGGAGAAGCATTATAGAGTGTGGGATGAAGGATTGCCAGTTGTAGAGTTTGGGGGTTTTGGTGTTTGGAAAATGTGTTCTCTAAAGCTTTCCAAAGTCTCCTGCTACTCTTAAATCCGTGTGTTCATTTATTTACACACACACATACACACACACACACACACACACACACACACACACACACACACACACACACACCAACAGTTTTATCGTTTCTGCGTCTTGCTGTTAGATGGTTAAAATGATTATATTTTACATTCAATTTAATTGTTGTCTTTGCTTTGCATCGGTATAAATAGCTTGTAAATGGTTGCTTTTCAGAAGTGTCTCAACATGTGGGTTGTGACTGTAATGGTTGGAAGAAAAAGTGCACATGAAACAATTTGCACTCGGTTCAAAGGTCAGCCTTTTAGTCTGAATGAAGTGGAAAACCTGTAACAGAATTCTCACAAAATTTGTTTTTTGTGGTCTCCACCGCCTGCAAGGAGCGCCTGATTTGTTTCCTGCTCACAGCCCTCCATCATGGAACTTTTATAAAATGATCTTCATAAAGTAGGGTAGAAACTATACGTTTGATACTACGCAAAAGATATGGTTTCTATCAGCACCATGTTCAAGGAAGTGGCTACACTAAAAATCTTTCACACTATTAAAAGACTACACTAGTCATCTCTAGTAAGATACTCTGGAGCAGTAGTTGTGCTAGAGTTGACAAAATTGTCATTTTGTTCTTTGTGATAAGCAGGATGAAGATGTAGATGGAGCAGCCATCTGATCAACCATTCTATTTTCTTGCCATCTATTGCATTCATTTAGCATTACTGAATGTACTCATATTTTCAAATACAAACCATGCAACTTTTATTGATCTTGTTTGATCTAGCTTTTTACTTTTAGATATAATGCCTGCAGATTTTCATTCTTTCTCATTCTGTATCTGCTTTCTCCAGATCAAAGAACATGCTTTTTTTTTCTCCATAGTGTAAACACATACAGATGTAGGCACAATAAAAAGGAATCCGAACCCACACACATTGTCGTCTCAAGTCTGACACAGCCAATGGATGCCAAACGGCATCATATCAGAGCATTTCTGGATCTGTGTGTGAATGTTACAGAGATGTTTTTTAAAAGGTGACTTTATTTGTCACATACGCATTAGAACACAGCAGAATTCTCGCCCTGACACATCCCAGCTTGTTAGGAAGTTGGGTCGGAGCATGGGGTCAGCCATGATCCAGCGTCCCAGTTGGTGGACTGAACATATGATCTGGAGGTGTGGTGAGACATGCTGCTCTTATACCCTACTAGCTGAAAGTACCCGTGCTTCCCTACGGAAGGCAGAACGCTAAGCAATATGGCAATAAGCAGTAAGCACTGAGCAGGACTGGATGATCAGAGATCAGAACGTAACGTCAACAAATAACGTACTACCCCTTTGTAGTACCGATACAGGGCAAACTACTTTGAAAATAATTTTTATCGTGCATCTAACATCTAATAAGAAACAATGTAGTAAGTTTCATTAGGATCCGTAATGTTATTTCGAAGAATTTACAATGCGTGAGAAATCGCGTTTTTCGCAAGTTAGCCGCGATCCAGGGCGAATTTTTCAAAACCCTTTCTTAGTGAGCACCTAAGACCCAAGAGGAAGGTATGTTCCAAATTTCATTGCAATCCGTTCAGTGGTTTTTGAGATTTCGTTATGAGTGAGTGAGTCAGTCAGTGGTATTTGAGCTTTATATATATAGATTATTATTATTATATATCAGATCATCTTGTCTCAAATGGGCTCACATTTAAAAACTTGCACAATTTACTCATGAATTAATACTGCCAATTTCCTCTGATTTACATAATTACCGGAGTCTTAATCATTAATGTCTTTTAAATTGGATGTGGCCAGTCACTGCATGGCGCACGAGTGCATGGCGACTAGTCAGGGGCACTGTCTAGTCGCCATACATTCATGACTAATCACTTCAGCAGTTCTCCTCATCAGGCTGACTCAGGCCTTTTTACAGCAATGATGAGATCGCTCACCTTGACTCTTGGTAGAAGAGTCTGGATCTTTCGTTCTCGTTCTGTGCCTTCTCCTCTCTTGCTTTCTTGCCTTTTCGCTTTCTTCGTGTTTATTGTTCTCTCTGCCTTGCTCCTTTTGTCTGCCTCTTAGTGATGGTTTCTTTCAACTTCCATTAATTTGACTGATTAAGTGGCGCTGATGTACATTTAGCAGCTTTACTCTGTACAAATTTAAATTTGATCTACCTAGGCTAGCAGTAGGTTTGGTAACATTGTGCTATTCATCGACATTGAATTGTAACCCAGATCTGGTATCAGTGATAAAAAAATGGCAAATTTTCTGTTTATTTATCCCCATAAGGAAAGAACGTTTGCAGCATACTCACACAGACATTTAACAATTCACAATTGGCATTGTGGAAAAATGTAAAAACAAATATAAATAAATAAATCATTTAATTTAACGGAGATACATTTAGTTTTAAATGACCAGTCTAACTGACCATCAGTTACTACCAGAGGAAGAAGAATTTAAGAATTAAATTTTTTGGGGTATAAAAGATCATTGTGACCTGTTTTTCGGCCATCTAGGAACATTATACCAGGTGGTACGAAAAAGTTTTGAGACTAGCTCTCTTGGGAAGAGGTTGAAGTATGCAGGAGCCAAATCTGGTGAGTAGGGTGTATGGCAAAGTGAGATCATATGGATTGTTCTCCGGCGATCATCATGCACGAGTTGCCGAAAGGTTTCGACATTTTCAGAGGTTAAACATGGGAAGGTCTTCCTGATTTCAACAAAGTTCTTTCGCTCTTGAGGAGCGCGTGCAACTTAAAACTCCTCAAACGAATCATCACCACGGCATCACCGTATGTCAAACGTCTGTGGCAGATTGGCCCAGTTTCACACAGAATTTCACGTTTGCTCTTTGTTCTAACTTGCTGTTTATGATGAAATCTCAGACGTGGTAACGCACATGGTCAGAATAGCACCAGTTTGCACCAGTAGTCTCAAAACATTTTGATCCCACCTCGTTGGCCAGATGCTAACAATTCCAAAGTGTAAGATAAAGGATACCTCATCCCTCGCAATGATGTTAGCCTTACTCCACACTCATTCTTAATATACATTATACTCTCTATGCTTTGTGACTTTATTCCTTAACAATTCACTTGCTTTCATTACCAGCTTTCCCAATAACCACCTTTGAGCTTCAGAGGCATTTCCATACCAGCAAATCCCACAAAATTTCATAATGCTTTTAATAAAAGGCAATTAAAATATCAAAAGCATTCTGCTATGGACATTAAAGTAATTTCTTTAAGAAATCCATCATCTGTTGAAGCTTTAGGGATCATGGGCAAAGACTGCTAGGAGATTTAAAATGTACATGAACTATTGGCTCCAGTTTTTTTCTATATTTCTGGAAATTTATTATGGTTGATGGTTTGTACGAGCTCTCTTGCAACTTGACCCAATCGTATAGATGTAGGGGTGATCTTCATGTCTCAGGCTTACTCAGCAACTTTCTGTACACATCACTGCTGTCACTTGGATTATATTTAAGCTGAAAGTAAGCAGTGTATAAACTAATTGCAATGCCGTGTCATGAAGTACATGCTGTGCAGGACATGAACCAGTAGTGCAGGTGAATAGCAGTTTCAATAGCTGGTATTGATATCAAGAATATCAATAACAGAGCTCCTGATAGAGCAGTGTGTTGTGATCAGCACGCTCACGCTTCCTATAGATACAGCACTTTATGAGGAGTTGAAGGCTTATCTTTCATTGAGAGTGAACTGTCGGACAGGACATGATGTATGGCCAAGTGAACCGCCAAGTGAAACGACAGGAAGACAGGAAGTTTTACTGCCGTTGATTTAAGGGGAAAGCCAAGATGGCGTCGTGAGCCAGCTCTGCTCCGGAATGTTCGCTGTAGGGGATATGGAAGGTTTTGGCCGATCATTATTTTCTCTTTTGCGGTCTCATATACACACACAGCCAGTCAATAAATAAATTTGCTCTGGTGGTTCTTAGCTGGTTAGCGAGTCTGTGTAAGCAGTCATGACTCACAGGCCCCTGACACCTTTCCTTTGTCCAGCGCCTTTGGCCTTTCTGCAGTTCTGCTTGCATTCCTTCTCTTTTATCTTTCCTCAGTGTTGCTATTGCCAGCTTGACTTTTATTTCTTTCTACCTGAATCTAGGTGGATTCAGTGGGATACCTTTGCTTAAATAAATTCTCAGCTCTCTCTCACTTTCTCTGTCTTTCACACACATTGTTGTATTTGACATAATCAATTTGATATAATCAATAATGGTAATAAACTGAAATCTCCTTCAAGCTGAAGGGAAGCAATTTGACTGTGAGGGACGAAAGCCCAGAGTTCAGTCCAGGGCAAAATCTCGAACAAGTCACATGCATTTTTTTTTTAAGGCAAAATCTTGTACATATTGTTACGATGGTGTTTAAATTTTTTTTTTTTTAAATCTAAGATTACGAGGTTGAAGTCATAGCAATACAAGAATAATGTCTAAATATTTTAATCCTGGACCCTTGCTGAAGAGCGCGTCGGTGTTCACTTCCTTCAGGGTCAATTTCTATGATCATCATCCTCATAGTCTCTTGAGAAACATCTCCTTTTTGAATAGCATGCAGATGTTACCGTCGATACTCTCCAGACTGGACGAAGGAGGCTATTTCCTTCACGTCTGTCTGGTTTTTTTTCTTCTGATTAAATTACGTTTCCTACATAACCGATGCAGCGTCCGTACGCTAATTATAACTCCGTGCTGATGCCCCAAAAGACAAAGAATTTCCTTATTGCTGAACCTGAAGTAGGATTTAACCAAATCCTCCACATCCATTTTATGCAAAACGCTGAAACGTTTCTCGCAATTCTGTGATATTTCTCAAAAATATTACTTTATTCACAAAAAATTTGAACTTTTTTCCCATAATCATAAATTGTAACACTGAAATTTTTTTTTTACATGCCACTTAAGCATCATCTTATCATTATAGATGTGCAGGGAAGTATTGGATAAATAAAATCACTACTCGGGTAATCATAAAGTCCTACATTTACACTACAAATCACTGAAAAAAAAATAAAAATAAAATAAAAAACACGTCTAGCAGTATTATGAGCAACATGGTCATGGTGTGCAATTTAGAGATAAAACATTTCCAGTAAGAGCCGCTATAATAGACCAGGTACTGGACTCATACTGCGTATTTATTTCTGTTTTCATTTGATGATTTAGTGAAATACAACCTGCAAAGACATGTACTGATCCAAATGCAGTAAAACTGTCAGACTTTCTGGTTGAAAAGATAAATATCGGGGGAAAAATGACACTGAGAGGATAAGTGCATAGTTTTTTCAACCTATTGTTAAAGGTTTATTTTCTCCAGTAACAGTTGGATTCGGGGCATTCAAGAACACAGACCCCTGTTGTTTGGTGGACCAGTTTACACGTTTGTGGCAACCATCACACCCAAGTGACTTTTGAGCAACGTGTTGAATATCTCAATATACAACAGTTATTTCCTATTTGTTCCAAATGGTTATTACAGTAGAGGTAATGAACTCATCTTTCGACTTGGCAAATGGTACACCTTTCATGAATATAGCTTTTGGGGAAGATGAACAGGAAGAAGGGATACCGATTTCCAAGATATTCAAATAACATGACATATATAGGGTTGTATGATGTAGTCATGTGACCCGTTCGCATTAAAAAATACAAGATGGTGGACGACGTTGTGCTGCAGTTGTTGTGTTTGATATGCAGTTTAATAGCCATTTAAAATAACTGTGTGATTGTGCATCGTTAGTGCATTAAAGTCACTTTAAACTCACTAAACTGCGAATATTTTTTGAATGGGATTGGATTTTCACTGTTAGCTGCATCAAATGAAAGAGATGTAAATAAAATAAACAGTTCACAAATGCAACATGGGGCCAAAGCTTATTAAGTTTTTCAAGTTATGCGAGATGTTACTATGTGCTGATATTCTGTGTTCTACTTTACTGTTTATCTCCTCTCTAAATGAGTTATGTGGATAATACCAAGTTCTCGTCTGGAATGTACAGATCAGACTGTAACACTCTGTAGCTGAAGGAGGATGGTAGATTCGTAAACACAAAAGAAACAGTTTAATGTTCATAATTCATACCCAGCACTTTATTTGTCATTTGGACAGGAACACACCGCTGATGTTTCGACTCGGGACTGTTTTTCTGTTGCTGTTTTGACTGTGAGCTGCAACACGGCAAAGCTGAAATGCCAGAATGAGTTAGAGAGTTATTACAGTGCAGTATGCCAGCTTTTTCATGCTCACTGTATCTCATTCCTTGGAGAAAAGTTGAAAAAAAAAAAAGCTTAAGTGTGTTTTATATTTATTTAATGGCAAAAGTAAAGGATAACTACATATTAAATCATAGTGTTAGGAAGGTTTCCTATCTAGCTCGAAGGACCAATTGTAAAGGATTTCACTATCTGGTGTGTGCTGATCAGGAGATTGTACTCGCCCCAGCGTGTCAGTAAAAACAGGGTACAGGATTCAGAACACTCAAACTTTACTGGCTTTAGAATTGATCATATGTGATTCTTACTGACAACTGCTGCTCAGTTGTGGCCTTTTATACTAGAATATATAGAATAGAATAGCCTTTTTTTGTCACTTATACATTACAGCACAGTGAAATTTGTTCTTCTCATATCCCAGCTTGCTTGGAAGCTGGGGACAGAGCACATGGTCAGCCATGATACGGCGCCCCTGGAGCACAGATGGTTAAGGGCCTTGCTCAAGGGCCCAAGAGTGGCAGCTTTGGCGATACCGGGGCTTGAACCCCTGACCTTCCGATCAGTAACACAGCACCTTAACCACTGAGCTACCACTCCCCCCATCTACAGGGGTTTTAAGGAAAGGCAGAATTTTCCACTCTGATTCAGCTTGAAGTAAAAATGGGGGGCCTTGACTACACCTGTTTGGTGTAACAAGCTCTAGTTTCCTAATCTCTTCGTTATATGCAACTGCCTTCACGGAACCCTTTGCCAATTGCCGCTCTGTGCTTCTTAAGTTGGTCATAACGGAGTCCTTAGAGGTACAGAGTTGTGGCATATTAGCTTTTCTTAACAGGGGTGTTGCATAGCAATTCACTCCATCTACCATTACCATATTGGTCGTTCTGGTTTGTAGTAAATCCATTGCCACTTGATCCTGCTTTGATCGCGTGAATAATTTCTCATTCCTGTGTGGAATAGTATCACCTTGCCAAAGTCTCTCTATGTTGCCGGGATAGTTCTTTCATTTGAGGAGTGATAGAGGTATGTAAACATTGCTGAGGCTGTAGCTTCAGAAAGTCTGTCAGGCCTTGTAATGTCCAACCAAGTCTAGTTCTGATAGCTGCTGGACTTCCAGGGGGCCCTAGGCATGCAGCGTTGCAATGGGGTAAGAGTGCTCAGTCAAACCTAAGTGTTCAGAGTTAAAGGCGCCTATTAACCCAATGAAGGATTTGAAGGTGTTTCCAACTGCACAGACGGCAGGGCTTCTATAGGGTGCAATTTTTAGCTAGGTGTGATCGCCCACATTTCCAACAACGCTTGTTGTCTTTGATCAATTTGATCATCTGCTCTGTACTAAACGCCTGGAAAATGGTACACTGGCTTAAGTAATGTTCAGTACTGTCGCAGTATGGGCACAGAACTCTGATCTGTTCAGATCCCTCTGCTGGCTTGGACTGATACGAGGTTGTCAGCACTTGAGTAGCTGCTTCTGGTGGTTGGTTAGCTCCATGCAGGCCAGAAGCGAGTTTGGGCTTTGCTACTGGGCCTGGTCTTGGCTGCACCATCTTATGTCTCTGCTCTTTCCTCTGATTCGAGCTCTTACAGTCTTGTTACCGGGATTCAAGCTTGAGCCACTCTGCTAGATCCGGTAGAGTGTAGGAATTCTGATAAGGCAGGTGTCGTCTGAATGAGGCACACATATCCGAGGGTAATTTAGTGAGTAGACGTGCTACATGTGAGCCGCACTGTAGTGCCGCATCTCCCTTAGAACCTATTGACTTCAGGAGACCCACGAGAGCTTGAATTTGGATGGAAAACTGATCGAAACTGCCTACATCTCCATTTTGAACATCAGGAGCATCCATGACTACTTCTATCTTAGTAAAAGCTAACTGATAAGTTAGTCCGAATCTGTCAGTTAGTGCAGTCATAGTGTCTGTGTATGGCCGAGGGGAATTCAGGAATGAATCTGCTATTAGGCAAACCTCTGCAAACCTGAGGCATTCTAGGAGAACCTGATACTTGAAGACCTTAGATGCATCAGCAGGGAAAATGTTATCGAGGGCTAAATTTAAATGAGCGAACTCGCTAGGGTCAGGACTGGTGAAATTTGGAATTGTTGGATACGGGCCCTTATAGGACGTCTCCGGAGATACAGTACTCTGAAGCCGCCCCATCAAGGAAGGATATAGTAGATTATGATCGGCATCAGGCTGTGGGCTTGTCCCGTAGACATATGTATCTGCTTCTGACTTTAAGTGACTCTTTCTAGGTGGCACATGGGGTCCACGGGGTGTAGGCTGCTGAATATAGGGTGCCACCGCTGCAGGACGTTTATAGATAGTTGCGGGCAATGGGACTGGAGTCTCTTTGACCCGCTGTGGCCGAGGAGCCAGCAAAGCTGCCTGCAGCTTTACTGTTAGATTCTGCATATCCTTATAAAGGATTTTAAATTGTTGGAATTCTTTGTGAATGGCAATTAAACAATTAAAACCGTCTATATGGAAACATAGCAAAAGTTTAAAACATTTACAAGAAAATTTTGTCTTCATGCTCTAGGTTGAGTATGGTTTTACAAATAATTAACATATATTTGCATAAAGCCTCCATATTTTCCATGTTGATTTGAGTATAAAAAACTTGAAAAGTATTAATTTAAGCTACATTTAGAATAGATAAAAATGTGTGATTAGGTTGAGATTAATCACAATTAAATATTTTAATTGATTTACAGCCCTAATTTATATGTACAGTGCAACCTCTATACTCACAGGGGTTACGTTCTATGACCGCTCGCGAGTAACAACTTTCTTCTTTTAATGGTTCCTTTTTCTAGGGGAATTGTACATGTACTGCAGTGTAAACCCAACAAAAATTGTGAATTACTTGTCATAAATGTTTTATTAACTACTTTAAATGAATAATACAATAATAAAATCGTTTTTCAAACATTTTTATGTAATTTATTAGTACAATCTTTGTTTTGAAATGTTGCTCAGAACTCGCGGCTTTTCGTGAACTATCATATATTCCACTGTATATA
>JAAIIK010000113.1:694455-707099 GCA_014706435.1 Silurus glanis
TTCTCTTCTCTTCTCTTCTCTTCTCTTCTCTTCTCTTCTCTTCTCTTTTTCTTCTCTTTTTCTTCTGTTGGCTATTGAAGTTTTCACACAATAGAAAAATATAACCGAATGTTACGCTGCTTGATGTCTGCTAATGGAGAGGACATGACATTAATGCTAGCTAGTCTCACTGGTTTGCTGGCCAATGTTCGCATTGAGCTGTTCTTTCAAGCTGTATAGCAGAGCTGAAGTAACGTAAAGTCGGGCTTATAGTGATGTACTATAAAGAAATTTGTGTTCGACTGAGCAAATGGAGTATTTTCCAATCGATTTGTGTATGACCTAAAAAAAAACTCCGTAAGTCGTCTCGTAGGCTTAACAGTAACCAGTTAAAACCCAGGTTTCCACATGCCACCGGCTTGTGGATTCCACTTGATTCAAAATGTTACATAAATAACATAAATACTATGAATTTACCCTTGGATGAACATTTACAGCATTCAGAAGACACGCTGATCCTGGACGACGAACGTGCGCTAGTTAAATAGGTCAGACTCTAAGAATACACTGGTTTTAAAAGTTGAGTTTAGGTTTTTCAGTGTAACTCTTGGTTTTATTTTTTTTGGTCCTCACTTTTTGCTTGAAGAGTAGGTGGTCAGTTGATCAGACAACCAAGAAGTTCAGACAGTCATGTCACTACCTGGGTGAGGAAATCTAAATCTCAAAGTCTTATAGCTGGGTCAGACTTTCTAGTGACCCAAAGGTAGGGCGGAGCTGGTCTTGTTTTGGTTTGGTTAACCATCTGATTCAGGAAGCTACAGAAATCCAGTGGACAGAACAAGCTGCATTCTGGATCAATGGCATGCTGCTTTCACCTCTGTAGCTGGCCAGATAATGCTAACAGTGTAAAGGAGACGTTGGTTGTCCAGAATGTTTAAATTTGTATGTAAATTGAGCAGGGGAGCAAGCTTCATAAAATACCCAAGTCAAAATTATCTACTGTACCTACATTAAAAAAATGCTAAATATATACACCGACCAGGCACAATATTATGACCTTATAACATTATGAGCGGTGAAGTGAATAACACTGATTATAAGGATTTGAGTGAGTTTGACGAGGGCCAAATTGTGATGTCTAGACGACCGGGTCAGAGCATCTCCTAAACTGCAGATCTTGTGGAAGGTTCCTGGTCTGCAGTGGTCAGTATCTATTAAAAGTGATCCAAGAAAGGAACAGTGTTGAACCGGTGACAGGACCGTGGGCAGCTGAGGCACACTGATTCACATGGGGAGCGAAGGCTGGCCCGTGTGGTCCGATCCAACAGACAAGCTGCTGTAGCTCAAACTGCTGAAGAAGTTCATGCTTTTGGTGTTCAACGGGTCAGAGCTGTTTCGCAGCAAAAGGGGGGCCAACACAATATTAGGCAGGTGGTCATAATGTTATGTCTGATAGGTGTGTGTAAATATATAAACATATATATATACACACACACACACACACACACACACACACACACACACATATACACACACACACACACACACACACACACACAACTGCATAAACCCTTATGGCACGATACAATTTAATACTGTACATTTATGGTCACTACCTTAGGCCACGTCTACATAGATAAATTTAAAAAAGTTTTTTTAGGTGGAGCTGGAGGTAGCAGAGCTGAAGATGTTGAGGTTTTCGTTGGGAGTGACGACAATGGACAGAATTAGAAATGAGTTTTTTAGAGGGACAGCGCATGTAGGACATTTTGGAGACAAGGTGAGGGAGACGAGAGTGAGATGGTTTGGACATGTGCAGAGGAGGGACATGGGGTATATCGGTAGGAGAATGCTGAGGATGAAGTCACCAGGAAGGAGGAAAAGAGGAATACCAAGGAGGAGGTTCATGGATGTGGTGAGGGAAGACATGCAGGATGTTGGTTTGAAAGAGGCAGATGTAGAGGACAGGGGGGGTATGGATGGGTGATCTGCTGTGGCGACCCCTAATGGGAGCAGCCGAAAGAAGAAGAAAAAGTTGTCGTCAAAAAAAAAAAAAAGGCTTCACGTCCACAGTTTAATTTTCAATCGTTTTTTTAAAAGTTGCTTATTCACACTGAAACGTCTAAAAACATTCCCTGTACTGCACACGGGCAAAAGACTCATGGACCTGCGTCAATTCCGCCCGGCGTTTCATTACTTTACGGCTCTACGAAACGTTGCAGCAATGACTACAAACCACACTTAGAGAAAGGTGCTATTTGCCCTCTTTTTTATACAAGCTCACAAATGCTGAGGATTGGCTATGGTTGCTGTGACAGACATGAGAGGGTATGCCATCCCTCCTGCTCTGAAAACATTGTCACTTTTTCCCCACCTGGATACCGGACTCGTGATCTCAGCATAATGTGGCGAATTTGTTCCACAACATGGGAGATTAAACTGTAATTGGATTTGTGTGGATTTGTTGTCCAAGATGGAACACATATCGCATGCACACAATCAGCGTGTTTGGCACGTACTCACTGTAGAGTTTGGTGCTGGATTTATCATCAGTTGGATCACTTCTTTTCACTGCTCTTAAATATTAATAGCATTATGAATTCTGATACAGAAGTATCTGATACAGTGTTCTCTGTAGCTTTAAATATGTTAAATAGGTTTTTTTTCATATATACAATTGTAAAGCAAAGCGTCTTACTTCTAACTTTCCTCTAAAGTCTCATAAAGTTCTAGTTTTTTAAGGGCGGGGCTTATGAATCTAAAAAAAAGGCATCCATTATGAGATTTTTACGATTTTGACTGCTCTATTTCCTGTTAGGTTTGTCTCTAAGATAGCTGCAACACTCATTCTTGTTCAGTTTCTTCAATAGGGTTCTGGGAATATCGGTCAGGACGTGTATGAAAGATATCCAAAGTTTAATAATAGATAGAATGGAAATATGGAACTCTGTGACAACTATGAGACCATTGCGTTGCATATCAGTACAAACGTAAGCGTTCATCCTAAAAATATGACGGTACCTCAACATTAGCTCAACATTTGGGATCAGCACAGATCCAACACCAGCTTCTCCATGCCAGAGCCTTTAAACACTCAAGGAGGTCCAGTGTCCATACTCCACATGCAGTGGGATCCAATTGGCACTGGTACGTCTCTAGATGGTTCGGGATGTTTGCGGGGTCGGCATCTACTTCTTTAAAGGTCCACAATCTTTATAAGGTGGGACGTGACTGGGGCTGGAGCAACCTCAGGATGCCTCGGGATGGGTAGTAACCTATTGTTAAGCCGGTTGAGTAATAACAGATTAAACACTCTTGGGATTGTCCA
The DNA here is from genome assembly GCA_014706435.1 of Silurus glanis. Classification (NCBI taxonomy): domain Eukaryota; kingdom Metazoa; phylum Chordata; class Actinopteri; order Siluriformes; family Siluridae; genus Silurus; species Silurus glanis. The sequence goes on from JAAIIK010000113.1 coordinate 697,763, forward strand.
TAGTTGTATTTTTTCACTTTGAAAACTTGTTAAACCAATGTTTTTCCATCACTTTTATAAAAAAAACGGTCCTACAAACATGCAGCCAATTGACTCCAGGTTATACTGTGCTTCAAAAAAATGTCTTTCCGGTTGTCCAATATGGCTGCCACCTTACCATTACAACTTTTCATCTACACAGGAAAATTTTGCCCATGTTTATAGAATATAGAAAACTCTTTCCTAAACCACAACAGCATGCTGCTGATGTTTCAGGTACATTAGAATCATATTTTTGTAGTACAAAACTAAAGATGCGAGAATAACACACCAAATATCTTGGCTGATTGATTACAGCTGGGGTAGATGCACAACAGAACCCTATTAATATATAATTATAGAGAAGAATTTTGTGAAGAGTTTGTGGTGACACAGCTGTATGTACACAAGACAATAACTATTGCCTGCTTTTATTCTTTCTTCTTTTTTTTTTTTTTTTTTTTTTGACTATTCATGCTTCATTTTCACTGTTGCACATCAGAATCCGAAAGCAACTAATATGCTTGAATCTGTCGCGAATACTAACCATTTCTCATGCTTCCGAAGTTTTTGTTTTCTCTCTTATTTCAATGACCTACTGGGTTCTGTGTGGCTTTGATGAATATATATCATGACTTCATCAAAGCGGTTGGCAAAGTGATTTCTCATCTGTGTTTTTTTTTTATTATTTATGTTTTCTCTCTTTTCTGCTTTAAAAATAACTCTTGTCATTTGTGTTGTTGGGAAAAGTGATGGCCGTGGCATCGGGGTGTCTGATTTCAGCAGGGTTGGGATCCACATAGGGTCCTGATCAGACTAAATAACTCTTTTTCTAGATTTTAGCTAAAAAAAGAAAAAAACATTAATAAATATGGCAAAAAATTTCATAAAATGTTTTTTTTTTTAATATTAATAAAAAAAAATACAATATTATTATTATTAAAAAAATATTATAATATTATAAAAATAACATAAAAATATAGAAAGAATACAATTGTTAAAAATAATATAAAATATAATTTTATACATTTTATATTATATTATTGCAGAAGTCTTAAGAGGCTATGCATTATAATATTTTTGTCTTTTTTATTTTCTCGTGACCTTGACATAACAAACACATAGTTTCCTCGTGATCAGTAATTAGAAGTTGACGAAAAACAACTTTTGTTATGTTGCGATCATGAGAAAACGGAAGAGAAAAATTGTAATGCGTGGCCTTTTAGGACTTCTGTTTATTATATATTATTATATATTGGGATGTGGTAGCTCACTCACAGTCATTGGACTTTGGTTCAGAAGGTCATTAGTTCAAATCCCAGCACCACTAAGTCACTGCTGGGCCCTTGAGCAAAGCCATTAAACCTCACCTGCTTATCTGTAAGTCGCTCTGGATAAGAGCATCAGCCAAATGCCATAAATGTAAATCAGTTTTCGTTTTATGGAGGATTATTTCCTGAATGTTAAGAAATTGCTAAATAAAATTGAAATAAGGTTTTCAACAACAGATGTTGGTGGCATTAATTGCCTTTGTCCCTGATCTTCAAACAGACGTGTCGACCTCATGTTACAAAAGACATAAAAGTTCCGATTTTTGTCTAAAATAAATAAAGAAAAATCTCAGTCTAGAGAAAGTCCAGAGCTTGTGACCTCAGCCCTGCAACTCTGAACCCTTCTGTATGCCATCTCACTGACCCAGCCCATTCTCGGTTTTTCTCTAGAAGAATTGTATGGAGCAGTGTGGAATTCCGACCTCTTACGTTCTGCCTCTTCTTTGTTTTGCCTCTCCTCATTTCCACAGCAAGTAGATGTGGAAAAATGGGTATGTCTGCATTTTTATGCACGCAAAGCATCAGCCAGCTCTGACAACCCTGTTCGCCTGCCAGTCATCTTTCAGGCAATATTCTGCATCAAAGATGAACTACAGCTACCCACACACATACACACACATATACACACACATCACACACACACACACACACACACACACACACACACACACACACACACCATCAACAAAGCAGCAACATCCTCACCTAGGCTCACATTAATTATTCAAGATATATTCAAGAAATAAAAAACAATATTGTTCATTATGCAGACCAAAAAAACTTTCATTGGCTGCCTGGTCATTATGCAAACCAAAAATATGTGAAATAAATGACAAATCTTTCTCTATTGCCAGAATAGATGTTTTTCCTGGGAAAATTGATCCAGAATATTGTCTGAAGATTCTATAAACTCCTCCCATTTTTTTGTTTTTAGGTCACAACCCATTTCACATTTCATATCATACAGGATTATTCGTCTACATGATCTGGACTGAATGTAAATGAGCTAAAAGGCCACTCATTATTAGTCTCCCTGTGAGCGTGACTTCTGTCAGCAGGATGTGTTCTTGAATCACCGTCCGTTTTATTACAGCCACTTATCGGTGTGTGCCTCCTTCTCCTATAACTGAGCTCTAATCTCGATATATCTCCCAATAACACTGCTTCAGTGTTAATATTTGAGGAACTTTTATCCTGTTTACTGTTTAGAGTCTATACTGTATAATATTGCTTGTGTTCCTCGAGTGTTGGGCTGAGCGAAGTTCTTCCAGGCATTCAAAATGAGCCAAGCCCAAAATACAGTATGAAGCATTTTAACTATTATTTTGATAATCGATTATTCAGGCTATAATATATATATATAATTATTATTATAATTTTTTCTCCAATTAGTCGATCATATATAAAAAAAAGCTTTTTGTAAATGAGATGTTTTGCTTATTATAACTATATAAAACTCTTTATGTATAAAATTGTACTGAAAAAATGCAAAAGCCACATATTAAGTTTAACAATCTTTAATTAAGACATTTTAAAGCGTATAGTAGCTGCTCGTTGAGGAGTGCATGGGGGATTTCTCCTTGAACAAATTCACTCATGCTGGGTTGTTTCTTTCTGTAAAAAAATAAACAGCGTTTGAGTATTAAAGGTGAAGCCATTTGTGTTAATCAACATTTGAATTGTTTTTAATGATAATTGCAGACGGCAAGTTGTCAACCATGCTTTAAAAAATTAAATAAAATATTATACAACATTGTTTTGACAATTTTTGTTAAAAAAAAAAACCATTTTGTTGAGTTGTGGAGATATAAGCATCTAGAATATATAATTAATTAAATTTTGTATAATAATTAAATGATATATGCATAAATTAAATATATAAACGTTGAAAACGAGCATTTGAACTTAGTGAAGCCGCAGTAAATCACGTTTGAAAATAGATAAGTTACTGTTGTAGTGGACAGAGGCTATAAACTATAAAAGGAGAATGGAACGGAGAAACCCAGCGAGCTAACAGCCTCCATTAAAAAAAAAAAAAAAAAAAGAAAAGAAATGCATGAAAACCACTACAGTGACAAAAAATGTTCTCGTTTACTGCTGCTGTTATTTGCTGCTTTTAGATTTAGTGTTTGTTCGCACCTTTTTAATTGAATCCCTCACTATGTCGCGAGGGAACTGATTGCGCAACACAGATCCAACAGATCCAGTGCGACTTTCCTGAAGTTACAAACAAACAGTTTACACAATAGCACTTCATTAAACTGTCCCATTTTCACATGATGAGGATTAAACAGATTCTGCTCACCATGCTGATGTTTCAGCTTCATCTGTGTGTTTGTACACACACTTTGTCTTGTAACTTAAGCAGCCCAACTAATCGATAATGGCATTCGTTGACAACAAATTATATGATCGATTATTATAAATTTTATCGATTAGTTGTTGTAGCCCTAAAATCAGTGGTCAGAAAAAATTCCAGAAATAAACCAAATACACTCCTGAAACTCTGTTTGTTTTACTTTTGCTGCAGTGAATTGTTTTTGGGGGGAAAAACTAGAAAAAGAGGAAGGCTTCTTAGGCACAAAGGTCAAAACATGATATCGATTCAAATCTTTGATATAAAATTTCACATTTTACTCATCAATGCTAAATGGAACATCACAGACTCTTTTTTTTTTTTTTTTGTAAAGAAAACTGTTTTAAGCCATCCCATAATAAGTTGCTTTTATTTATTTAGTAAATTCTTTCTAATGTCCTGAGCAAAGATTTGTTGTTAAGATCATTCAATTTTACCGTTTTGAGTTTCGCCTACATTTTTTTTTTTTGCCTAGAAGTTCACATGTAGCTAGATAGAAGAGCGTCTAGCTAATATTTTCTACTTGCTAAAGATGATGTGATATTTTACATTGTGGTGATTGAACTTTTGTTCCTTGACCTCTACATGGCTTGAGTGGTAGCACCAGGTTAGTGATATATATATATATATATATATATATATATATATATATATATATATATATATATATATATAGTTTTATTGTTGGCTAGAAAATCTAAATAAATTCAGTACAAATCAGAGTAAATCTTGACAATCTGGACCAGTTTTCTCCTTAAAGAAACCTACAGGTGGCTCACTAAAGGGAGGCACATGAGGCACACAATGACAAGCGACGCGTCACAACGAACAGGAATCGCTTTTCCTGAAAGAACTCGACATTACTGAGGCCTGAACGTGAAAGAGCACGAAGCGTTCACATTTCTCATTTTGCATTCAGCGTGATCCTCACAGGGCTTTAAGGGTGACTATATAAAGCAGCTCGGAGCAATGGGAAAACGCATTAGCGCCATTTTTTCATCCTGTTCAAAATGACCATTTTATCCAGTGCTTTTATGCTGCATTGCATCTGCTGCTGAGTGCTCAGTAAATTGCATCGGCTTCTGTCCTTTCGCATCCGTACCAGTTCATCACCTTTTTAATATGAGCATTGAAGGTGGCTGCATGTCTGCTTTTCTGCCATTTTTGAGGGTCACAGACCCAAGAAGGAATGTCTTTAAGGTCATATAAACATCTCTGACTTGTTGCTAGCATTCCTCCTTTTATTATAGGGAAGGAAAAGATAGTTTTGGTTCTTGATGGTAGCAGTTCTTTTTAGTAGTGTTGAGATTACATATTACACTGCTTTTTTGCAATAGGGTTTATAACAGGGAAAATGGTCAGAATGTACCAAACTGTCAGACCAACAGCCATTGTGGCTTCCCACTATGGCCACCAGAGACTCCAACTAAGGCTTTGAATACAGTAATCTGAATCAATTCGAAAACCGCATTTTCATCTAAAAACACTCCACGTCCACATTAATCCTGAGCCCATGTCCACAGTAATATGTTTTCTTTTGGAAACGCATATTTTTCTCCCCACTTTGGCCTTACGTCCACACCAAGATGTTGTTTTCAGGCAACGGACACACAAAAGAGAGAAATATGCTTTTTTCAAACAAAAATGCATTAGTGTGGACAGGACCTTACAAATCACACACACTGACCATCTAAATTCCCAAGCTACTGATTGAGCACAGATGTGCTCAATGACATGCACACACACACACACACACACACACACACACACACACACACACACACAAAAGAGACATTCACAAACTCTCTGTGAAGTAATGCTCAGTTCGACCCACTCTATTGGCTTACCAAGTCTTATAGCTGATGATCTTGTTGCTGAATTGTTTTTTTTTGTTCTTGGAATCAGTTTTCTCATCAGCATCTGCCTGATTTTGACTTTGGTTTTACCTGCCGTTATGGATTTAATTGTTTGGGGTAATAAAGAGTCTTGAGTCTTGACCATCTTGAGTTTCATGACTGAACATCACTTGTCACAGTCTGTGTTCTTTTGCAGAGTTTGTGAATGAAGGTCTCTTTTTTTTTTTTTGTGTGTGTGTGTGTGTGTGTGTGTGTAAAAAATGTACACACGTTTGCTCAATCAATAGCTTGGAGATGCAGAGTGGGAGCGGATGTGTGTTTTTGGAAGTGGAGTTTGCGGCAGCCATATTGAGAGGCCTCAGTTGTTGCTGGGATCTGGAATCCCACAAAACCTTATTGTGTCCTTCAACAAAAATAATCCAACAAGCATATTTAGGCAGAAACACATGTATAGCTGGGTATGTTGTTGAATCTGTGTATGGAAAAGTAAATGAATTTTGATTGGACAGCCTTCAAATAATCAAGTCAACAAGGGCCCTTTTTTTTTGCATTTATATATTTTTTTAGATTTGAAAATATTAGACATCTAATAGTATAGTGCAACTCAATCAGACATGCTTGTAAAGAGGAATTACAGGCTTCCAGACATGACCTGCTGTCCTACTTAGTTTGTGGTCATCAGACAAGCCTTTCATTTTTAACATCTACAGTATCTCCTGCTACCATTCTGCTTTTGCACTTTTGGTTTTATGTGCAAGTTGTCATTCTTCCTTATTTTAATTTTTGTATTATTTTTTTTTAAACAAGACAATCACTTATAGGTCTCTACAAAACAGTAGAGATATAACAGCCATCCACGGTTGAGTAATAGCATTTCAGTGCACAGGTTAGGAGAAGTGATAATCAATATTCAATAGAAGGCGAACAGTAAAAGGCTGAATTATTGATTGAAGAGAGATACGGAAGCGATAGATAGAATCACATAACATCATTTTTATCTTGAATTGCCAGTAAGCTGGATTTCTCTGGCTGAATAATTTCTCTAAAGGCCAAATCATTAATGAAATATTTTCGTATATCGTAAAAGAGCTTTAAAGAGAAAAAATAAAGTGTGAACTGGTGTTGGGTTTTAGTCATATTTCCTCTTTAGATTTGGTGATCATTTTGATGCATTTTTCTTTATTAACAATATTTATACCTTTTTTCTCATGCCATGCAGAAATTCATGATGAAGGTAAGATTGTGTCTGTGTGTGTGTCTGTGTGTGTGTGTGTGTGTGTGTGTGTGCATCTGTGTTTGTGTGTCTTATCATCTCTATTTCTGTTACTTATCACCGTCATTAGAATCCTATGTTCTATATCATATTTTATGTCACTTATATTATTCTTCTGTAAGTTTCTGTGACCACATAGCACCGAATATGTGAAACGTAATAATGGTTAAGAGATTCGGTTAATGTTCACATCATACATCTAAATAGGGGGGAAATGACTATGGTGTAGTTTTTGTGTCGACACAGTCTGGTTTTAATAATTCCAAATATTGTCGCATCGGGCGGCAGTTCTGTGGAGGAAATAATCAGAAAGAGGTCAGAGAAATATGTCCAGGCTGCTTTGATTTGACAGGAAGGTTAGATGCAAGAATACACCAACTTTCAGTAGGCTTCTTTGGATTTCATTTAAGTAAGACAGAATTCTGTAGTGAGACTGAATGTCATTACTAAAGCAAGAGACCCAATGAACCCAATTTGACATGTCTCCTTTCACTGTAGCCGCAACTGCATCGTCCGCATATATCATCTCTAGCAGAAGCATCGATATTAACCTCATAAAATGATTCCTGTGGCTTTTCGTAGTACTTTTTTAGTTCTCCAACCACGGAAATACGGGATTACAGTTTTCCTGGGGTTCAGAAATGAAGGCAAATTGTGTGTTTTTGTGCCGGAAAGGAAACGCAAAAGTATAACTGGTTCATGAAAAAGCTAACCAAATGTTTTGAAATGTTGTGACTGACTTTTCATCACGATGTCCCACTTTTCTTGAAAAGTCCTTGAAAGTGTATCAGTCATGCTCTAATCAATTTCTTCTTCTCCATCAGCAACTGTGGAATAATAAAACAGCCATAAAATCCACACGGATATATTTGAGCTTGCGCAGTTTGCTACAGATGCGGTTTGTGAGCTCTGACTAGTGCGCTTTGACCATTCAATCAGAACTTTAAAAAAAATTTAAAGAAAGGCTGACGTTTTTGTATCCCTGCTAGATGGCCCCAGTGTCGCCAATGTGAGTTAAAGCAACAGCTTTGCCTATTTGAAGCTCTTCTGTTGATTCTGAAGGCCTTAAGGCAGATTTCTTTTACCCTGGCAACATGTGAGGGCTGAAATATAATTGGACAGAAAGTGCAACATTAACATACTCTGCTGGAAGCAGCACAACCGAGAGAAACGCTATAGAAATGTACAGAATAGACAATTGGAAATATACAAATGCGTAAAAAAAAATATCAGAATAACCGCCCGATTCGAACCACTCAGTGTTTGCCTCACAGAGTGTATTGAAATCCTGTTTTGCGCCATTTATCAAACCCATACACTTTGCTGAAGAATGTAATCGGAAATTGTTTTAGTTGCAGTATCACTGTATGCAACTGTGACAGTAGGTTACCATGGTTACAGTTGATTTTTTGTTTATCAGGTTGTCTAGTAATGTAGAACAGTGACCAGCCAATCAGAGTTGAGTATTCAGACAGACCATATAAAAAATGTTAAAAAAGCATTTGACCAATACATTGTGAATAGATATATAATTGTGTGTGTGTGTGTGTGTGTGTGTGTGTGTGTGTGTGTGTGTGTGTATGTTTGTTTGTGGTGGGGGGAATGCTAATAGACCACTTTATTAGACACATCATCGTTTCTGGTGCTTCTGGTGCTTCACATATACAGTCTGAGACTAAACCGTGTATGTGTGTGAGAGAGACTCGTTCACAATTCCAGACGAAGTGTTATCACGGTTGGTGTTGATGGTCCATGTCAGTGCACCACTCTGGCACCAGCGGGCACGTGGTGGTCAATAACTAATAAAATGACAACCAGATCAATCACGTATTTTATCTCGCTTTTTGTTTAAACTGACGCGCAGTGTGTTTTAACGCCAGGAACTAAATTCAGGGAATTCGATTGCGTTTAGAGCTGTGGTCGTTATCACCCACAAGACAGCTCTCTCGCGTATAATCAGTATTCAATATTGTCCCGATCGGTCGGTGCTCACTTGTCCCTTATTGTTTCAGAAGGGCTTGTGAACGCACAGCGATGGTAGCTGCAAGGTCGTAGTTTGGCTAAACAGCTAAATGGGAAACATCCGTAAATTGGTTTGAAGGAACGCTCCAACCTAAGCCATTATCTTCCGTCTCTGAAGTGCTCGTTCGCAGTAATCGCTCATCACGCCGCAGGTGCTTCGGATAAACATCAGGTTGGAAAGCAGCGGAGGATCGTTTTTATTTTCTTGCTGTTCTGGATGTCACCTGCAGCTGTTTCCTCCACTCAGACAATACAATCTGCCCATGTACTGTAAACTGCCAGCTGAAATTGTGTGTATGCTTTATTTTGTAACCGTACGTGTGTGTATGTGTGTGTGTGTGTTTTTGTAGACAGCGCAGGGTGGAGGTCATCGCACTCTTCTATACGGCCATGCTGTCTTACTCAGGCACTCCTACAGTGGAATGGTGAGTCAATTGTGTGTGTGTGTGTGTGTGTGTGTGTGTGTGTGTGTGTGTGTGTG
>JAAIIK010000113.1:710750-720754 GCA_014706435.1 Silurus glanis
TGTGTGTGTGTGTGTGTGTGTGTGTGTGTGTGTGTGTGTGTGTGTGTAGGTGAAGCCTGCTGGTGGACTATACATCCCGCCTCTAAGCAAAGGTCAGAAGGGGAAAAGGTTCGTGTAGGTGATGACCTTATCCTCGTCAGTGTGTCCTCTGAGCGCTACCTGGTGAGTCATGTAATGATATATACACGTGTGTTTGTGTATACGTGTATATATATATATATATCAGAGGCGGGCTGTGTATTTGGTACCTGGGCTTTTAGTAGGCTCTTACCCGACTTAATCCACCTCTTAATACCACCATCACATCGCAATTATAGAAACCATCAATACTATACAAAAACGCAATATAATAATGCACGAGTCTAGCATGATGTCTAGCTTTTCTTCAAAATTTATTTTTAAGTATGTCCAAGACCAAATCAATTTCTCTTCCCCCTGTAGTAATATATATATTAGAACACATTGACACATTAACGTGAAATAATTTTAAAGGCACTCATTTTATTAACGCTCGATTAATGCGTGTCTGCGCGTATGTAACAAACTCACTGGTACCGCACTGGAAGAAAGACAGACAGGTGAAAGTTCATCAAGCAAAGCTTTCTTTATTCACTTTCTTTTTCACCCTGGCACTTTCCTTTCCAGTACCCACGCCAGGGTTTACCCACACACTCGCGGACCGGCACGCCTTTTCTCGCATCCACCCGAGTTCACTCTCTGGCCGATACGTCTTTTACCGGCACCCGCCCGCGCTTAATCACCTTTCGGCGACCCTTCGCTCGTCTCTCTGCTTTGTATCTCTCTCTTTCTGAGGTTGGCGTCTCTCCTCTTTATTGGCGTCGCCAGACTGAAACAGAGCGCACTGGTTAGTCTCATCAGCTACAGGTGTTTCTTACCTTTTGTTCTGGCCGACTTAGCCTCTACTCACGCATCGCTGGTACATACCCCCAACGCCCGACTCAGGCCAGGGAACCGTCCAGCCTGAGCTGATTCCCCCCCCCTGCGCAGCATGAGAGGCAGAAGGTGGTGGAGAGTGCTCCCAAATTCCGAGGAGCAGGTGGGTGGGCATGCGGGTGGGAAAGGAGCGAGGGGATGAGAGGAAGCGAGAGAAAGAAACTGCCTGTCCCTGGGTACACTGCCATCTGGACTTCCCTGGAGAGGCGTGGCAGACGTTGAAGTGCCTTTTTTCGCTGCCGGTCCCTTCTCGCCGCACAGGATGCAGTTGGCACCACAGTGGCTGCAGCACTCCTCGTTGACCTGGTCCCCAACCCCCCCTCTACCACGTGGCGTAGTCTCCCTGGCGTCACACCCCTCTTCTAGCATGGGCTTTCGGCACCACTGTAACAAACTCACTGGTAACGCACTGGAAGAAAGACAGACAAGTGAAAGTTCACCAAGCAGAGCAGTACTCACGCCAGGGCTTTCCCACACACCGGATTGGCACGTTCCGGCCGCCTCCACCTCCACTCACGCCCCGCTGGTACAGTATACCGGTATAACTTTTCTTCTTATTCACTTTCTTTCTTTCTCTCTCTCTCTCTCTCTCTCTCTCTCTCTCTCTCTCTCTCTAGCACTTATCATACGGCAGTGGCAGTTTGCATGTGGATGCTGCCTTCCAGCAGACTCTTTGGAGTGTAGCACCAATCTGCTCGGGGAGCGAAGTCGCTCAGGGTGAGAAACAGAGCGAAAAACTTGCCAGATATCATGACTAGATACTGTATCGTCAAAAATTATGACCTCACATCTGCTTCCACACACCTTACTATTCACTGTTCCTCTTCTTCTCTTCTTCGTGTTGCAGGTTTCCTGATCGGTGGAGACGTCTTGCGGTTGTTGCACGGCCACATGGACGAGTGTTTAACTGTTCCCTCAGGAGAGCATGGCGAGGAACAGCGCAGGTCAGTGCACCGGGTTCTTTTGGTTGCTCAGTCAAGGTTGGAACTAAACACTAGGAGAAAAGTAGTTATGGCCAAAAGATGTGTTAAAATGGTTTGTGTGATGCACTCTAAAAAATTTCATCATCTATTAATAGAACAGGGTTTCATGTGATCCATTCATTTTTTGCAGTGTATTGGACACAATAGCTGTTAAAATGTAAGAATATTGAATATGGCTATGATTTTACTGTTGTGACTCTAAGGGGGCATGTCTGAAGCATGGGTAGGTGGTAGCTCAGTAAGGCATTGGACTCGGAAGGTCACAAGTTCAAATCCTCGCACCTTCTGGGCCCTTGAGCACCAAACCAGACTTTAAGGATTTGAGTAGTAACATACACAAGTATACAAGCATGTTACTAGTTTTCAGTTTGAAGTTTATTGCCATTTGCACAGGTACATTGCTGTGCAGTACATGTACATTTGAATTTGTGCGCGTTTCAGCTTTAGTCACAAAAGGTTTACACATTATTTACATGAAATAGCACACCTGGTCAAGTATGGTATATGCTTTTTGAGCATCTCATTACACATTTTGTCCAATTCGCTATAATTCCCTCCAAATCTGGAAAGTATTCACAGCGCTTTACTTTTTTCACATATTGTTATGTTAAAGCCTCATTCCAAAATGGATTAAATTTGTTATTTTCCTCATGAGAGTGGTTTGAGAGTTGTTGAGAGGTTCTTGCAAAGATGAATGGGAAAAACTGGCCAAAAATAGGTGTGCATCATACTAAAAAACACTTGAGGCTGTAATTGGTGCTTCAACAAAGTATTAAGCAAAGGCTATGAATACTTATATACGTGATTTCTTTTCTTTTTTTTCGTGTTCGTTTTTTAATTTGTAATCAATTTGAAGATTTCAAACAAAATTATTTCACGTTGCCATTATAGGGTATTGTTTGTAGAAAATAATGAATTGAATCCATTTTGTAATAAGGCTGTAACATAACAAAATGTGGGAAAAGTGAAGCACTGTGAATACAGATGCACTGTATTTCAGGAGATCTGCCACTTCAAATTTTCATAGAGTTTGCTTTGTGCAGAGTGGCATTGTCATGCTAGAACAGGTTTGGGTCTCCTAGTTCAAGTAAATGGAAAATTTCATGCTCTCTCTCTCTCTCTCTCTCTCTCTCTCTCTCTCTCTCTCTCTCTCTCCCTCTCTCTCTCTCTATATATATATATATATATATATATATATATATATATATATACACATATATATATATACACACACACATTATGAAAAGTTGTGAAAGTAAACATTATGTTAATAAGTAATATTGCACGTTATTAACTATACATAAGTAATATTTCAAATGTTGGTCGACAGCAGTGAGATGGTAATGCCCCTAGATTAACACACTTGATATCACTGTTGTACATGATTATACACAAACAGTTCCAAAACAAAAACATTATACATGGAATTACACATACTACAGTATATACAAACATACATACATACATACATACATACAATATTGTCTCTATATTGTTTTGTGGAAAGCAGCATAGTTCATGGAAATTCTTTTTGTTTTTAATTGTCATAGCCTCTTTTCAGTCATGATAAAGAGAAAACTTATTTTTTTATGCTTTCATGTAGTTTGGTATAAAAAGTAAGGGGCCCCTGCAGTGACGTCATTGATTTTGGGTTTGACTTGTTTCAAAGAAGCGGATGGGAACTTGATTATATTTCAATATTTATTACACCCCACATATTCTAAATAAAACCCCACTTTATTATGCAGTCTGTAGAATATATTGTTTGATGGGAGATGTACCGCAACCAAAGGCTCACATTAAAAATCGAGTTGATATTAATTAATGTTTCTCTTCTTCTATAAGCCATCAAAACACTGTCATTAGTAATCAAGGCTTGGCAGAGATACTCGAAACAAAGAGTTATTATAATCTTTTCACCTCCAGTTGGGCAGAATTTTACTTTCACATTATAGACAGAAGTATTGTTAGCACACAATTTGTATAGGATGTCTTTGAAAGGCATTGCATTCTTTCTTCAGCTGAACTAGGAGACCCAAAACTGTTCTAGTATGACAATGTGTCTGTGCACAAAGATATAGTGTACAGTACATGGGTTGATATCCTGGTATAGATCTCTGATCTCAACCGTATTGAACACCTTTGGGATGAATTGGAACTGCACCCCAGGCCTCCTCACCTCATCTACATCAGTGTCTGACCTTACTAACACCCTTGTGGATGAATAAACCCAAATCTCCACAAGCACACTCCAAAATCTTGGGGAACATCTTCCCAGAAGAATGGAGGTTATTATAAGAGCAAATAGGGACTAAATGTGGAATGTGACGGTCACAAAATACACATACTAATCTTAAGTGCCAACAACCCTGGTGGGGTTTAAAAACTTTTCATATTCAGGCTATGTTTCAGTTAGCCTAGCATCTGAGAGCTCATTAAGCATAATTTGCAACCAGTCTTGCACTCATCCCCCCCCCAAGTCTGCCGATATTTAAAAAATGGCTGCCTCAATTAGTAAATGGAGCAAAAAAAGTTTAGTCGAGTCATTTAGGAGTTTGAAATAGGCCATTGTTCTTGCGCAGGACGTTTTGCTGTATTACCGGCCTGCTTTATTTTCCCTCATCTGACACAAATATACAAGTGCAGGAATTTCGAGTCCACCATGTATACGCCGTGACTCAACCCGAGCGTGGGCGAGAGAAGAGTCTCTAGGGAGTGTGAGACAATTCAGGTCAAGGCACAATTCAGGTCAAAACCACCTTATGAAATGTTTTATTCTTGAAAAAAAAAGAAAGAAAAACTGCCAAGTAGAGCACCCATAGCCATACAGACTCACATGAGCTGTTCTCAGACAGCCTACAGTGGACAGAATGGGTGCTGTGCTGATCTCTATTCCCTACACAGCTCTTCTCTCCTCAATTCTCTAATAATTAAAAACCCCACACTTCCTCAGCAGGCCGCTTTTCTGTGTCTAAACACAATACTGACCCCGATAGCTCTCTTTACTTACCGCAGCAGCTACTTTTAGCCCGTTGCAAAGCCACTTTAATTACAATAGACAAAGATCCGAGGCTCTCTTCCGTACAAGATTCTTGTGCAGGGTTTTCATAAGGAGAGAATGGGTCCAGTCTGAGGAAAAGCGCCACCCAGATAAGGATGGGATCCCTTTTGAGGTCGGTTCCTCTCAAGGTTTCTTTCCTTATACAGTTTTAGGGAGTTTTTCCATGCCACAGTCGCCCCTGGCTCACTCATTTGGGATCAACTTATAAGGAACAAACTAGACTTTATAACCTCTTTATTTGTGTAAAGCTGCTTTGGGACGATTTCCATAAATTAAATTGAAAAGCATTCAATAACGAAGTCAAGTCAAAACGTTTTTATTGTTATTTTAACCATATATATAGTTGACACGGTACACAGTGAAATGAACCAATGTTTTTCCAGGGCGCTGATGCTACACAACACAACAAAGAGCTAAGGACTAAAAGTAAAAATGGCCTTGCCACATCATGTGTAACCTCAAGCAAACAGTGCCAGACAAAAGACATAAACAAAACAGTGCAGACAAATGCATAATAATATGATTAAATGAAGCCCACATACATAAGATTAGATTAGATTCAACTTTATTGTCAGGGTGCAGAGTACAAGTACAAATACAGGGTTATGCAGTTAGCATCTAACCAGAAGTGCAAATAGCAATGTAGATAAATAAATACATCTAATATACATAATGTATCTACAAGAGACATGTTAGACACATATATTATTAGGAGTGCAAAATATATTACAAATAATACAGTACAAGGGGCAAATTTGACGTGAAACACAGAATATTCGACATTAGGTAATTTGTGCAACAGTAGGGGGCATCGTGGGAAGGAATGTAAGTGTACAGTATGGAGACATGTTGGTGTACAGTGCAGTCTTTTTGAGTAGTGTTAAGTTGGATGTAGAGATCATGGTTTATTTATAGTCAGGTTTATTTCTATAGCGCTTTTTACAATGGACATTGTCTCAAAGCAGCTATACAGAGTGAAGGTGAATGATGTGTATTTATGCTTGGGGCAATTGTGGCAAGGAAAAACTCCCTTAGATATTATGAGGAAGAAACATTGAGAGGAACCAGACTCAAAAGGGATTTGGGTGATATCAAGAGTGTGATTTATAAATCTGAAAAAAAACAATAGAAAACACCGGAGAATGAGAACTAACATGAGCACTAGAATGTAAGATTATGAGTAATGTCCTTTCTACAGTCTTATACAGTCATTTGAGGTTATGGAACCAGGAGCTACTGAGCAACTCATTAAATAGCTCAACATTTGAGATAGTGTTCAGTAGACTGTCAGCTGAGGGGTAGATATTTTTCTGGAGTCTTCTGGTGTGACCGTGGAGGATTTGATTGAGGGTAACACCAGTGATGTGTTGGCCAGTTTTCACCACCCGTTGGAGGGCATTCTGATTGGAGACGGTGCAATTAACCTACCACACAGATGCTTTCAATTGTGCATTGGAAGAAGTTCAGCAGGGTGTGTAGTTTCTGCTCATGTATCTTAAATCTCTTATAATGCTATTTCCAGAATTCAATGATTTTCTTGCTTATTTCTATAAACACACAGGCAGTGATATTAGATTAATTTCCTGGGTCCAGTCTTGAATAATACATCTGATTTGGGTCTTGTTTGTAATACACAAAATCCAGTTCTGTTTTTTCTAATACTAATTTATAATATAAATGCAGCGACTGTCAGCGCCTTTCCCCAGGACCCTATTTATAAATCAAGCGACCACACGTGATGTCACGGCTCCTAGTTTAGGAGCCTCCATCTAGATTTTGAAGAGCCTGGTTTTCGATGGGCTGTTGACCCAGCTCGAATTTTTATTTTTTTACAAACACTGTCAGCTTGTAAGAAGCTTTCGGTCCATGTGCTGCAGAGAAAGCCGGCGCACAAACCTCACGTCTAGAGCGGCTGAAAGAAAGTCTTTTTTCAAAAGCCAATTTTCTCTCAGGTCTCAGTGTTCTGTTTGCCATTAAATTTGACCTTGGAGGTTTACTTGGGTGTCTTTTATGCTCACAGGCCTTGAAATATTGTCATGCTGGAAATGCAGATGAATTGAAGGAACATTTCTTTTAGTCGGAGTCTCATACTCTTTTAGGCCAGCTCTAGATTTGTGCTGTTTTCACTCCGGGGTTTATGTAACTGGTTGGCGCTGTGGAGAATAACATTTCGGATAGTGTGTATATGTGTGCGAGTCTCTGTTTGGCTATGAGGAGTAGGTACAAAATGTTCACTACCCCTTACCGAAGACATTTACATTTATAGCATTTGGCAAACGCCCTTATCCAGAGTAACTTACAACCGAGCAGTTGAGGGTTAAGGGCCTTCCTCAAGGGCCCAGCAGTGGCAGCTTGGTGGTGCTGGGATTTGAACTTGTGACCTTCTGTTCTAGGGTACAATGCCTTAACCACTGAGCTACCACTGCCTCCACGCTTTTTACTTGTCACATATGGACTATGTTAAGTTCTTTCTTTGCATATCTACTAAATGCAAATAGATATTTACGGATTTAGGACACACTATGCTTTGCATTGTGTATTATTATTTCTTTAATCTTTTTTTTTCTTTTTTCTCTCCGTTCTAGGACAGTGCACTATGAGGGTGGAGCTGTGTCCACCCACGCTCGCTCTCTCTGGAGGCTGGAAACTCTCCGAGTGGCGTAAGTGCAGCACTTTGCATTTTATCCCCTGGGGAGGTGGACTTGTTCCTGTCTCACGCTGATTCTCCCGGTCAATACCGACAGCTCGTATCTGGACCTAATAATATTTCAATTACATGCTTTCATAATATGCTGTTTGACAATCAGTTTATTGCTTTATTGCATCTCCAGATTCTGTACAAAACATGTTTGCGTTACAGTCCTGCAATAACATTTACACCACAGGTTCCTCTAGACCAGCTTTTGCTTTGAATCTAATCTAATGGTGTTGCTCACAGATTTGCCATTTGTGGCCCACCAGGGATCCGTTGCTTCCCGGCGGACTTATTTGCCCCCCGAAAAGCGCAAACGGTCGTATTTACACACCCGTGAAAGGACCGATTCCACTCAACGGGGCCATTTCCTTAAAAATAGCCAAGGCAGAAATGTCTTCAGAAGATGGCGTGCATCCTCGTATTAATGTGTGTGTGGTTTATCAAAATGACATTATGAGGATGAGGCTTAATTCTGCAGCGACTTTTACTTTCCAGAGCAAACCTCGTTTATGTACAGATCGTTGTTTAGCTTCTCAGTATTCTGGCATTCAGTGTAGATTGACCCAAATAGCAAGTGATGGTGCTGAAAACAGGGAAATAAGACAGTATTGCCTTGATAATCAGCTCTGGCAGACGAGCACGGGCGAAAGGAGGTGCTGTGTTTGTGAGTGACATTAATGAATGAGGGCCATGGCCTATATTGATGCTGTCGATCATTTTCTCTCCAGCTGGAGTGGCAGTCACATCCGATGGGGTCAGCCGTTTCGCTTACGTCATGTGACCACTGGGAAGTATCTGAGCCTGCTTGATGATAAAGGCCTGCTGCTGATGGATAAGGAGAAGGCCGACGTCAAATCCACTGCCTTCTGTTTTCGCTCCTCAAAGGTGACTCTGCTCGAACCAGCCGTCCGTGAGCGAGCGATTTCTGACCTGAAACTATTTATAGTAAACCATGATCACTAGCAGGAGTGTAAATGTTACTGGATTGATAGAAGGACTTATAGGAAATTACGTTGTTTGTAGGGAATGAGGGCAATAAATAACACCAAAAAGCACTTTATATTGCATTTGCTATATATATATATATATATATTAAGAGTGTTTTGGTACACAAAATTTTAGGTACAGTTAGAGGGAAGAAATGCAAAACAACATTTCTGGCCTTTTTTTTTAAAATGCATTATTATTACTATTTGTGAACATCAACGTTTAAATTTATTTTTTTTTTTTAAATAAAATACATGCTTGCTTTAAATAAAAAATTTAATATATAAAGATTTTATAGAATAAATCAAATTGATGCAATACATGTTTTTATTATATTGATCAAATTGAGTAATCAATTAAATTGGCCAAATATTTTAATTGAATAAATAAAACTAAATAAATGGAAAATTTAATTAAATAGTTTTCATTTGTTTGATTCCATTTAGGTTATACAGACATGAATGTGTGTGTGTGTTCGTTTTACATTTAATATATCATTTCTTTAAGATACAATCTACTTAACCATTCTAATAATTTCAGCATACTTCAACAAATGTCTTCATGTCTTCCTTCCTTCATTCATTCGCTCACTCGATATGCGGAATTGTCAGGATTTTCTCGTTTTAAGAGAAACTCTTAAGGCTGAACTTAAAACGCAAAGAATCTATATTGCTAGACGTCGTAAAAACAGAAGTGGCTGCAGTTTCGCGCAGGCGCAAAAGAAAACTTGAGTTTTACAACCCAATGCAAACTGTATTTTGGCGTACTACAAGTCTTATTTCCGGTATGAAGTGAGTAGCCACAGTGACACTCCACTAACTCTAGTTTATTTTTTTAAACCCCTGGCAGTGTTGTGTATATTTTCAAGTTTAATAATAATAATAATATTAAAAAATGCGCTAAGTGCAAGGCAGAGACTAAACAAACTTGTGGCCCACCATTAAATACGTTTGTGAGGGAACTCCGATTGTTACTATTTTACGCACGTAACATTCGTTCAACCGTTAGGGGTGTAACGGTACACAAAATTCACAATTAAGTTAAGTCACGGTTCGGTACGGTTAAGAGGGAAGAAATGCTAAAACATAAAATTGCGTGTCGTTTTTTATCAACAGTTTTTTATTATTAACTTTTGTGATCACAAACATTTGAACAATTTACATTTTTAAACAATTTTTAATAAATATTTTTTTAATATTTAATAAAAACTGAATCGTGTAAATCAAATTGATGCAATGCAACACTTTTTTTTATTATATTAAATTGAATAATCATTTAAATTGGCACAAATTAAATTTATTAAATGAAATTAAATAAATGAAAA
>JAAIIK010000113.1:753992-766617 GCA_014706435.1 Silurus glanis
GTGTGTGTGTGTGTGTGTGTGTGTGTGTGTGTGTGTGTGTGTGTGTGCATGTGTGAAATCCTTTACATTCACTGCACACCTATAAAAAGAAGACCGTATTGCCACCTATCGGTTGCTATGACACAGCAAACTCTGCAGTCAAAATAAAACATTACTATCACCCCATCATCGCTCAGGTAGCTGGAGAATTACAGTTCCATCTAGAATGCATAACACCATGGAACAGTGGTGATGATGAGCTCCTTTGAATCCACAGTTTACACATGATATGGATCAGAACTAGAACGAAAATACCACCCAATACCAATCATCAGATATACTGTAGCTGTGTGTATGCCAGTTTCGAAATATGATTTAGGTGGTTGGACCACTTGCAGTAGAGCTACATTTACATTTACACCACATTTGGCCTTCCAAAGCAATCTAATAATTTATAGAATTGAGCAGCTGAATGTTTTGCTCAGGAGTGACAGATTGTTGTTACTGGGATTTGGACTCAGATCGGAAGTCCAACACTTTAACCACTGATATTCCATGTCCCTAAACAACCGAGCAGTTGCGGGGTAAGGGCCTTGCTCAAGGGCCCTGCTCAAGGGCTTAGCAATGGTAGCTTGGAAGCGAAGTCAATTAGGATTTTCTACTTGTCATTTCAGCCATATAGAGTGCAGTACACAGTGAAACGAAACAACGTTCCCCCAGGACTTAGACTTAGGCTACCTTAGACAACATAAATTAACAGAAAGGAACACAAAAACTCAAAACTAATAACTAATAACATAACATTTAGTGCAAACCAAAAGGGACAACATAATGCAAGAAGACATTAAACACAGTGACTAGTCAAATACGTTAACACAGCAACACCGAACAGTACAGTAGGTTTGTGCAAACGGCGGTGATGGGATTTGAACTCATGACCTTCCGATCCAAAGTCTAATGCCTTAAACACTGGAGCTACCACCTCCCTAGTCCCTAGTCTTAATAAACAAAATTAGTTTGAACGTTTTTTTAGAAAGTATATTTATATTAAGATGAGCATGTTCTTGATATTAGTCTTAGTTTTGTATTGGGGCTACAAGGCTTCTGTTGTTTGAGGAATGTAGAGTATGTGATTTAGCTTGTAGGTTTAGGCTTGGTTAGTTATTACATTTACATTTACGGCATTTAGCAGACGCCCTTATCCAGAAAAACAGAAACTAATTTAACTGTTCATCTTTAATCTGTGATCCAATTGTGTTTCAAAAACTGATGGACATACATCTGTCAGTACCATGTAAGCAGAGGTGTAGAGTATCTGAAACTCATACTTGAGTAAAAGTATAGATATCTTACTCCACTATAAGCTTACAATACATACGAACTTACTCCATTACAAGCCAAGTCACCAATTCTAATATGACTTGAGCAAAAGGCTTCAAGTATCTGATTTGAACAGTACTTGAGTATTTTACTCATATTGAACATAAGATGCCCAAGTCCTCGACCCCAAGACACTTGTAAGTGAAAAGCCAAAAACAGTTGATTTGTGAGGTTTTATTTCCTAAAATACAAATCAAAATGTACAACCAACACTGCATTAACCAACAACACAACAGCCTCTTCAACATTCTAGAAAGAAACAAAGATTTAACAAGTCAGTCAAAAAAATAGACAAAATAGTGATGCAATCTATCAAAAAGGTTTTTTTCAATTAGGAAATAAAATTAGTTTCATGTCACAAATTTGATGATCCATCAGTATTTAATGGACGCATACAATTAAATATTGCCGTTTTTTGCAGAATAAATAAGACATAGAAGATAAACCTGGTGTGCGAAATGTAGTTGGTAATGGCCATTGTCAATTAAAATATAAAAGTACATATATTGAATTATAAATCTTGAGTGGAGACTAAAAGTTGCTTATATCTTTGATACTCAGTAAAAGTATAAAGTAGCCAAAAAAATTATTTCAATTAGGTCAATCATCAGTTTTTTGAAGTAGTTTTGGGCTCATAATTATTTTAATAGATATCAATCAGTGTTTGACTCCTTCATATCATTCTATTGATAGATCGGTGTGCTGAGAGTCACATTAGAGTCTTTTTACATGAACAAAGTTGATTAAGTAAAGAGTCTTGTAACAAAAATGATAATAGGAACATTATATCCCTAATAAATCATAGTACTTTCTATACTCGAGTACCTTTGAAGGTGAATACTTTTGTATCATTACTTAAGAGAAAGTTTAAAGGGAGCATTTTTGGAGTAATATTTTACCTGCTGTCTCACTACTTTAACTCAAGTACATGGTTTGTGTACTTTGTCCACCACAGTAACTGATGCGTAAATGACTTTCTACGAATGAAATGACTGATTTGTACCACACAGTCTGGTAACAGACAGATATCCAGAGCCTGTTTTTGTGTTTTATCTCATGTTGTGTAACACACCTTTCCTTGTGCTGGGTGCTGTGAGACAGGTTTCATCCCGGTGTGCAGTCTGGGCGTGAGTCAGGTGGGCCGGATGAACTTTGGGAAAGACGTGAGCACACTGAAGTTCTTCACCATCTGCGGCCTGCAGGAGGGCTACGAGCCATTCGCCGTCAACATGAACCGAGACGTCACCATGTGGCTCAGCAAGAGGCTGCCTCAGTTCATCCCTGTACCACCAGGCTACGAGCACATCGAGGTCCGATTTCACACGTTGCACTTTCAGCACACGTGTTTTTAAGGCTTAACTTCAATCCTTCAGCAGTTCTGTTTTTACCACTCAGATGGCAGATCATTCAGTTTATCATACTTTTATACGTTCAGCACGTCAGTCCAATCTTGGAAATTGCGTTCAATGTGATTTTAAGTTTGGATTGTATTGATTATTTGTTATACATCATGCATTATATATAGACAGGCTACATTCACTTTTGTACGTCGCTCTGGACAACGGCGTCTGCTTAATGCCGCAAATGTAAAAGTTAATGCTACATTGATTCGAAGCAACCCCATGTACTAGAATGTTCCATGGAAGTGGTGTATTTAGTGCTATATCTGTTTGCTGTCTCTTAAAGGTCACGAGAACCGACGGCACGGTGGAGATTCCGCCATGCCTAAAAGTCACACAAAGGTCATTCGGATCCCAGAACAGTAACACAGACATCGTGTTTTATCGGTTAAGCATGCCCATCGAGTGCGCCGAGGGATTCACGAAACCTGCTGGCGGGACATTACCGGCAAACGGCAGCTTCTTCTCTCCAAAGAAAGATCTGGAAGATTTTGAGACCGTGTCAGACTTCGAGGTGCTGATGAAGAGCTCTCACGGTCACATGAGCTCGAACGGCCCGGATAAAGACAGGGATGAGTTCAACAACCACAAGGACTACAACCAGGAGAAACCATCCAAACTCAAACAGAGGTGTGTGTGTGTGTGTGTGTGTGTGTGTGTGTGTGTGTGTGTGTGTGTGTGTGTGTGTGCCTCTATGTGTGTGTAGGTGTGTGTGTGGGTGTGTGTATGTAAACAGATTTGGGTTGAATGATGGATAGAGGAGATGGATGGATGGATGAATGGATGGATGGATGGATGGATAAATAATGATTTGATTGATGGATGGATGATGAATTAAAGGGATGGGTGGAAGGAAGGATGATTAGATGGATGGATGGATGGATGGATGGATGGATGGATGGATGGATGAATGGATGGAGGGATTGGTTGATGGATGGATGGATGGATGGATTGGTTGATGGATGGATGGATGGATGGATGAATGGATGGATGGATGGATAGATGGATGATAAATTGACGGACGGATGGATTGGTTGATGGATGAATGAATAAATGGATTGATTAATTCCAAAATCCCTGTGAAAAAAAATACAAGCAAATTCACAACACACCTGATCATAACATTTGTACGTACTTTTTACATCCCATTCTACGTTTACTCCCTATTTCCTATTTTAATAACCCTCACTCCTCTGGAAAGATGTTCCACTAGATTTTGGAGTGTTCTTGTGGAGATTCGTGCTCAATCAACCACACGAGTGTTAGTAAAGTCAGGTACTGATGTAGCTGAGGTGAGGAGGCCTGAGGTACAGGCAGCGTTCACATTCATCCCATAAGTGTGTTCAATAGGGTTAAGGTCAGAGCTCTATAGCAGGCCACACAAGATCTTTCACTCCAACTCATATGAACCACAGATTTGGGTCTTCTTGTTCAAGTAAAGGGGAAATGTAATGCTACCACATACACAGAACTTCTAAACAGTTTTTGTGTCTCCAAAATTGCGTAAGCAGTTTAAGGAGGAACCACATATGGCTAGAAAACGCAGGTGTCCCAATACTTGTATAGTGTATTTCAGAAGTATGAGGTTAAAATCGAAGAATGATTTATTTATGGGAATTTCACTTAAACCTTTATTTCTAATCATTATTTCTGTTGAAGGACAGCAGGTTTATAAACGTGTATATAAAAAAGAATTGCAAGATTGAGACTAAAAAATAAACATGAAATAATCAGAGCAATTTCAGATTCCTTGTAAGTGAATATGTCAAGGCGTGTAACTGGTTATAAATGTGAAAATATCTTTATTATGAAGATTCATGAGAAGAATGCATGATATTGTACCTTCTGTAGTGATAAAAACTAATGATTCTACCTGGTTGGGCAGCAATTAAGCAGGTGGCAATAAGAAAAAAAAATCGATTTAAGACAAACATGGGTGTGTGTGTGTGTGTGTGTGTGTGTGTGTGTGTGTGTGTGTGTGTGTGTGTGTTTGGTGCAGATTCATGTTGAAAAAGTCGAAGCCGGATTTCAGCACGAGTAACTCTTCAGCTCGTCTGTCTGAGGAAGTGATGGCTGATGAGAGAGACGATTATGAGTTCCTCATGCAGACCTGCACGGTGAGACGTAACAATTCACCAGCATCTCTACTGCTCACATGTCAAAATCAATACATCGGCGTTTATATCTGTATTTCAGGAACGGCGCTTATCCATGTCTTTCTTACAGGCTTAGAAGATTATTTTATAGTAGAGGGACAATATTATCAGTCATGAAGAAAATCTGTGTACTTACATACACATCAGTAATGCCACTGGCATGTGGTTACGAATAAACTGACCACTTAAACAACATACTATAGAAGAAAACACACTCTGCTCACGATATTTTCCTTTCATAAAATCGCAAAATTCTTGTGTGTGTGTGTGTAAACACTTTATAACAGAGATCACCATTACTTAATTTCACCCCAGAGCTAAATTAATGAATAAATTGTATTATTATAGAAATACTGAGTTACAGATCTTTCTTTTCCTCATGGTTCAGTACTACTACTCGGTGCGGATCTTTCCAGGCCAGGAGCCCTCCAGTGTGTGGGTAGGCTGGGTGACCTCTGACTTCCACCAGTACGACCCGGCCTTTCATCTCGACAAGGTCCGGACCGTCACAGTCACCCTCGGTGACGAGAAAGGCAAAGTTCACGAGAGGTCAGTGCCTCTAGGTCTGTTCATTACTTGGTTTGTTTTGAAACCAAGCTGAAAACCATGTTCCTGGTGTAGTCAATAAAACAACATAGTAAATTTATTGTATTGTAATGTCGGCTGACTTGTTATATGTGTTATTTATAGATCAGTAATGTAAATGTTGGTATATGTGGTGCTTCTTCTGCAGCAGTGGTGGTCTGTAACTAAGTCAATGTAATTAGTTACTGTTCTTAAGTACCGTAATTTCCGGACTATAAAGCGCACCCATATATAAGCCACACCCACTGAATTTTACAAATATTTTTATTTTTAACATAAATAAGCCGCACCTGTCTATAAGCCGCAGGTGCCTACACTAATGTACTTTACACAGGCTTTACGAAAGACACGTTACACACGGTGTAATGGGTGAAATATGTTGCGATTCCTTTAGGAGCATAGCGGTATTTTGGGAATAGCCTGGCACTTCCGGTATTACTGCGTGTGTTCAAGACGAGGAATATGTCCTTATTATTTTCTGATGCTCATTTCTAAGTTTCTTTGACTAACCCGAAATGCTGTTGCCAAGAAAAATAAAAAAGCACGAGTTTTGGAAACCTGTCTGTGCTTATATGATTTCTGTTGCAACTGGAGTTAGCGCGCTCTCCCGTGACCCTGACTCAATGCGTTACAACGGCTTGTATCTAAACAGTAGCCTACCAAGAAAGTCATTGTTCACTGTCTTCCTCCTTCCTTTCACAACTATTTCTCTCGGGAGTTTATCTTTTGGCATCGTCGTGCGTTTAAAAATCACCCGATGGAAGATTTTTCTCCCGATGCCGTGCAGCTCAGAACACAGGTAAGGTGCGTTTTTTCGTTTCCGTTTGGAAATTTCATTGGTCTAATGTTATGGGGTTCAGTTTTTTGGCATGAAGTTTGTGAAACTGGGAAAAACCCAGAAAAAATTAATAAATTAGCCGCTTCGTTGTTTAAGCCGCGGGGTTCAAAACATGGGAAAAAAGTAGCGGCTTATAGTCCGAAAAATACGGTAGCTTTTTTTCTGTATCTGTACTGAAGTATTTCCATTTGGGGAGATTTTTACTTCACTACATTTCAAAGTGTAATATCGTACTTTTTACTCAACTACATTTAGCAAATCAGTCGTTCCTTTTTATTTCTGAGTGGATAAAAACTGGTCAAGCACACAGCAAGCCACCAATCAGGGTCGAGCACGAGCTCTGTTCTGAACTCGTTTTGATTAGCACTTGCTGGTATCTACTTATCACCAACATAGAGTTCAGCATCAGTTTAACAGAAAGCAGAACATTTAGAGAGGAATAAATGATGGAAGAAACTCCTGACTCGAACTCGCCACAACACCAGTGGTCTTATTTGTGTGATATTTTTGAAGTAGTTGAAAAGAAGATTTTGGTCTCATGATAATAAGAATAGATCTCAGTGAGTGTTTGAATCATTAATATCATTCTATTTGTAGACCGGTGTGCCGAGAGTAACATTAGAGTCAAACCGAGTTGATTAAGCAAAGAGTCTTGTGAAAAAATTATGAAGGGAACATTATAGCTATAATAAATCATAGTACTTTGGATACTTATGTAGATTTAAAGTACAAATACTTTTGTACTTTTACTCAAGTTTGAAGGGAGCACTTTTACTTTTACTGGAGAAATATTTTACCTCGTGTATCTCTACTTTAACTCAACTACATGGTTTGTGTACTTCGTCCAACACTGGTTTGCATTGAATGAAGCGACAAAGATCATGTAATTGATGCATAATGGGAATTTATCCATATTCTTTTCATAAGTATTTGTTTGAAATCATGTCTTCACAAGCTTCTCTAGGCTCCTGAACCTAGTGTAATGTGTAATTGGTATGAATTTCAGACTGTGTATTTTTGGCCCAAAAATACTGGGGACCGAATTTTGCATTTAAGTCTTAATCATTATATCGCTGATAGATTCAGAACAATAGATTTACTGTATTATAATTTAAACGATAATAAATTCAGAAATTACTCTGGTGCTTGTATTTAGGGCTGCAATCGAATTAGAGGTACTTTTTCTTTTATTAAAAATAAACAAAGTAAAATAAACAAGTCATTTGTTTCCTTTTTTTATTTACATTTTTATTGCTGAAATTGCGTACAAGAACATCTGTGAAAACTAAACCCATTTTGTGCATTTATTTGCCATATTACATCAAAATGCAAATATAGTTATAAATTTTTTGTTAAAGTATGGTGTTTTCTTTGTTTTTGTTTGAAATAATCCTAAACTTTTTCTGGCCTTTACTTTGGCCTTTGGCTACTTTTCTCCCCGTTCCTCCATTTTTCATTCTGCAGCGTCTTCTGTGTTACCCATCCAGAGAGCTCCAGTGTTTAGCGGGTGGTGAGTCAGTAATAATGGTCCGTGGGGAAACACAGTGCTCCGTGTGTAGTTAAAAGAACTAAACGAATTTGCCTTGATGATTTCTTCGATAAGTTACTCGAGGAATCGCTTCAGCCCTACTTGGATTCAATTCAATTCAATTGCATATACAGGTGCACTTTTTTGACTCTTCAGTGTTCAGTTATGGAAGAGAATTGATTCGTAATCACGCTATCAGATGTCAAACAAATGACAATAGTAGTTTTTTTTTGTCATCTTAGCATCATCTGTTATGGCTTTCTTATTAGCAATTTAGTCATTTAAAATTGTTACGTTTTTTAAAGCTGCTTTGTGACTATGTCCAGCCAAATACAAATACAACTGAATTAAATTCAATTGAATTATCAGGGGTTTTCTTTCTTCTCATTATAAAAACATTCCATTTGCTGTTTTATTGCAGTCCTGTTTACGGTTCTTGCTCTGTCTGTCTCTTTCTCTCTCTCTTTTGTGTGTGCTGCAGTATCAAGCGCAGTAACTGCTACATGGTGTGGGCCGGAGAGAATAATAACCCTGGGCAGGGTCGTAACAATAATGGACTGGAGATTGGCTGCATGGTGGATACAGCCAGTGGCCTGCTCACTTTCACAGCCAATGGCAAAGAGCTCAGCACTTACTACCAGGTACAAGTATGTGTGTGTGTGTGTGTGTGTGTGTGTGTGTGTGTGTGTGTTAGGGGGATTTGATTGGTCCTTTTAATGTACACATATAACTACACTCAGAAGCCACTCTATCATTCCCACCTAGCACATGTACCTTGTTTGTCTCCCAGTGAAAAATTTGGATGGGTCGACTGTTTTCAGATCACCAGTTACATTCCCATTGTGTGTGTGTGTGTGTGTGTGTGTGTGGTGTCTCATATCAAAAGGATGCAGTATGCAGTAACATATGAGAAAAGTACATTTCAATCCAAAAACATACCCAGGGATTTTTTAGGATTCAAAGTTCACTGTAACTCAGTGATTATGAATGTGTGTCTGTCCAGGTGGAGCCCAGTACCAAACTGTTCCCTGCAGTGTTTGCTCAGGCCACCAGCCCCAACGTCTTCCAGTTTGAGCTGGGTCGGATCAAGGTGAGCATACACTCTGAGCCTGTGTATGCAGATACATTCAGACAAAGCTACACATGCACACACCTTTAATTAGTGCAAATAATTCCACTCAAATGAGAAAACTTAATTATGGGTTTTAAGTCGAATCAGAAATGTTTGTTGTCGGAGGTTTGCTGAAGGTACAAGACTAATATTGCCATTGCTGGTGGGAATATTAGCCTAATCTGACTTTAAAACACTAAAACAAAGAGCTAATATCTTAGCTATCACTCAGATCAGTTTGGCACAAGAGAGCATGATGCACGGGTTTGTGCCTGTACTGTACATATTAATGATGGGCATCTCCATAACTAAGGCTGATACAATTCACATCTCGATGCATAGCCAAGGATACATTAATGTAACATACAGTAGGAAGCAGCTACCAATGCGATCCGATACGATTCCCTTTTATTACGATGCAGTGCAATCTGATTTCGAATTGATTTAACACAATGCGTTTCATTGCAATACGTTGCAATGGAAAAAATATGATGCTATGCAATTCAATATGGTACAGATAGTTCTCTATATTTATTTTTTTATTCAGACAGACAGCAAATCATACATTTTCTCAAGTATATTTGACCTCTGGCTTCTAACGCATAGCCCTTTCACAAACAGGTTTTTGAAGTGCATAAAACAAATTGAATTAATAAAACCTATGTTCTTTTCCTGTTCTGTGTCTCGGAAGATGCAGCTCTACCTCTGCCATGTTAATCTGTATTCTATGTGACTCTCAGGACGCCCCTCGGATTTGTAGTGTTTTGATACTCCATATTCACGTAGCAGCAGCGGTGCTGAGAGAACGTGCTCGAGAAATCAATCTACATATTAAATATTGGTCACAAATTATTGGTCACTTTCGAAATAATACAAATATAGTGCATTTACTAACAATTCTATATAAATATTGTATCTAGTGCACACTTTTTTAAATCGATGCATTACTCGATGCATAAACTCATGCCTAATCGGTGAATCTTACCATCCCTAGTACATATGCATGATTCTGTTCCAGAACGTGATGCCCTTATCAGCAGGACTGTTCAAGAGTGAGAGGAAGAACCCGGTGTCTCAGTGTCCACCCCGCCTGCATGTCCAGTTTCTCACGCCGGTGCTCTGGAGCAGAGTGCCCAATCAGTTCCTTAGGTCTGAGGTCACCAGGGTCAATGAGAGGCACGGGTGGATGGTACAATGCACAGAACCGCTGCAGTTCATGGCCTTGCATATACCCGAGGAGAACAGGTACTCCACACACACACACACACACACACACACACGCACACACACACACACACACACACACACACACACAGTGACACAGAACACACTGTTTGTTGTTCACTGAATTATATATACTATACAAGTATTGGGACCATTGAGTTTGCAACCATATGTGGTTCTTTCTCAAATTGTTATCTTAAAGCTAAAGGCAAACATTTATACAAGGCATGGCATTTATATTGGCATGGCAATGCCACTGTGCACAAACCAAACTCCATGAAAATATGCTTTGCATGGGTTGGAGTGGAAGGTTTCCTGCTATAGAGCTCTGACCTCAACCCCATTGAACACATTTAGGATGAATTGGAACACTGACTGCACTCCAGGCCTCCACACCTCACCTACATCAGTACCTGAGTTTACTAACACCCTTGTGGCTGAATGAGCACAAATGTCTACAAGCGCACCCCAAAATCTAGTGGAACAACTTTCCAGAAGAGTGGAGTTAATTATACGAGCAAATTGTACCAAATGTGGAATACGGTTTTTAAAAAGCACATACCGTATTTATGATTAGGTGTCTTCAAACATTTGACAATATGGCGTACTTAGCTATGTGGCTCTAAATGATATAATCTCTTCATTTTATGAAGAAGTTTTGGTTTAGCAGTGTGTTCTGGTGTGTTTGTTTGTGTGTGTTTGTGTTTGCAGGTCGGTGGATATATTGGAGCTGACAGAGCAGCGGGAGCTGTTGCAGTTCCACTACCACACGCTGCGTCTGTACTCAGCCGTGTGCGCTCTGGGGAACCACCGCGTGGCAGCGGCGCTCTGCAGCCACGTAGACGAATCTCAGCTGCTCTCAGCCATTCAGAACAAGAGCATGGCGGGGCTGCTGCGCACCGGCTATTATGAGCTCCTCATCGACATCCACCTGAGCAGCTACGCCACGGCCCGGCTCATGATGAACAACGAGTACATCGTGCCCATGACTGACGAGACCAAGAGCATCACGCTGTTTCCTGACGAGCAGAAGAAGCGCCACGGCCTGCCGGGGATCGGCCTGAGCACCTCGCTGAGGCCACGCATGCACTTCTCCTCTCCGAATTTTATCAGCGCTGTGACTACAGCCAACGGTAGCGGAGGGAGCGACCGTTTCCAGTACAGCCCAGAGTTCCCGCTGGAGACGCTGAAGAGCCGTACGATGGAGATGCTCACGGAGGCGGTGCAGGAGGGCAGTTTGCATGTGCGGGACCCTGTCGGGGGAAGCACGGAGTTCCTGTTCGTGCCTCTTATCAAGCTCTTTTACACGCTGCTCATCATGGGCATCTTCCACAACGGAGACCTGAGAGCCATCCTGCAGCTCATCGAGCCCAGCGTGTTCTCACAGGACTCTGGAGAACCAGGCAAGGCCGTCAGCCCAGATAGAGAGAGTGAACACGGTGAGAAAAGGACTGAAGGAGGCCCTGGAGTAGATGAGAGAGAGATTGGAAAGAGGAAAGTACCCAAGGAAGGCCTGCTGCAGATGAAGCTGCCTGAACCTGTCAAACTGCAGGTCTGTATTAGTGTGCTTTTTGGAAAAGCATGTCTTCAAAACTCCTGTGTAGCTACTTACACATTACTGAAAGATCATCAGTGTACATCATACACTTTGTACGTTGTGTCTAACACAGTTAGGGTGTCCTCTATTACTGTATGTTGCACGACTTCAGTATTGAATGCATGTCAGTTATTGTCTTGTTTCTACCTGTGTTTATTTAATTATTTATTGCCTGGTAGATTCTTGAGCGAGAGATTGCTTATAAACGAGTGCCATGGGTATCAATACAGGAAATTTCACTGCAGCATAAGTCAGGGAACTACCTGTACTGTCAAATGAATGGATGCATGACTACAATTTAGAAAGTTGTTCAAGGCTATTAACCTTCATCTGCTCTGCGATTTCTCTTTATTATCAATAGAAACTTGTGTAATTATAGTAATACCTGATTTATTCCCTCTGTTTCTCTGTGGATCAGATGTGCCACCTGCTGCAGTATCTGTGTGACTGTCAGGTGCGGCACCGGATCGAGGCCGTAGTGGCCTTCTCCGATGACTTTGTCGCTAACCTGCAGGAAAACCAGCGCTTTCGCTATAATGAGGTCATGCAGGCCCTCAACATGTCTGCTGCTCTTACCGCTCGCAAAACCAAAGAGTTCCGCTCACCTCCCCAAGAGCAGGTCCGTACGAAATATTATTATTATTATTATTATTATTATTATTATTATTATTATTGCCACAGCTTCTCAATGGCAAAGTTATCTACCTATCTATCTATCTATCTGTCTGTCTGTCTGTCTGTCTGTCTGTCTGTCTGTCTGTCTGTCTGTCTGTCTGTCTGTCTATCTATCTATCTATCTATCTATCTATCTATCTATCTATCTATCT
>JAAIIK010000113.1:792654-811150 GCA_014706435.1 Silurus glanis
ACATACTGGAATTACTAAATTACTGAAAACAGTCTTTTGCAGGCGAAAGAGGAACAAAACTTAAATATTATAAATATTAAACATTTTTATTAAATAAAAAATTTAATTTTTGTGGGAGCGAGACTTCAAAATCTGTCCCGTGCAGATCTCTACCTGCGGCCGGTAGTGGGGCAAAACTAAAATATTGCGGGCGAGAGCAGGAGTAAATATTTTATATAATTTAATATAATATAGATTTTTGCGGGAGCGGGGTGGAAAAATTCATCCCGTGCAGGTCTCCAGTTAGTATCTATAAAAAATGGTCCAAGGAAGGAACAGTGGTGAACCGGTGAAAGGGTCATGGTCTGTGTGGTCTGATTAATTTCTGTGTGTGTATATATATATATATATATATATATATAAACGATATCCACCACTATAGTTAACAATCATATTTAATCTTTTATCAGTTTTACCAAATGCTTTAATAAATGGCATTTACAAAAAATATATATATATAATTAAATATATTTACACTCCAAATATTAAACTCTAGACTAACAACTTTACAGTAAAGTGGAGGTTGTTATTACAGAAAATGGGGACTAAATGTGGAATGGGTTGTTCACAAAGCACATACACATCTAATGGTTGGGTTTCCACAAACATTTGTCCATGTAGTGTACACACCTGATATTTGGCCTGGGAGTAATAGTGGCTTAAATATGAGTTAACTGATGTCAGTATTTATCATTAAATTGATGAATGACTGAATGAAAATCCTGCTGAAAGCAAGAAGTCATAAATTGCCAAATCTTTAGATGAATAACCAGATACATTTGTAATATCAAATAGTAAATTAAGTTTCCCATTCTGGTATATTAAATGCACCGTTTTTTTTTGTTTTGTTTTTTTAACAGTGGATGATGTCCAGGTCTCCTGTTACAGGATCCTTAACAACCTTTACTCACTCGGCACCAGTAAAAGTATCTATGTGGAAAGGTAATAAACTCAATGAAACGTGATTTTATAGTGTTTTAGGAAGAAGTCTCAGGTTTATGAAGAGGCAGCACACTTATTTCCTTTCTATAATGAATACAAGAGTCAGTTAATGTTGCATGTTTTACTATTATGGGGAAAGTGGCAGCTCAGTGGTTAAGAATCACCAAACTGCCACTTCTGGGGCCCTTGGGAAAGACCCTTAACCCTCTGTGCTCTGGGATACGCATAGAAAGAACTTTACGGTGCTATAATATATGTCACAAATATTAAGCAGCTTTACCTTTTACAATATAATGCTGGTGTGAGATTTGTTCAGAATAAATGCTATAACGAGTTAAATGTAAGGAATAATTTAAATGTATTGTATAGGCAGCGGCCTGCTCTTGGTGAGTGCCTGGCTGCTTTCTCTGGTGCGTTCCCCGTGGCCTTCCTGGAACCCCATCTCAACAAATACAACAGCTTCTCTATCTACAACACTAAAGGCTCCAGAGAGAGAACAGGTGAGCTGAGATAAACATCTCATTTAATAAACATTTAATAGGGGGGCGGTATATTTGACTGTTTCTTTCTTTCACTGTCTTTCTCTCTCAGCGTCTGGTTTACCCGCTCAGGTGGAAGAGGCGTGTCCACTAGTCCCATCCTTAGAGAAAGCTCTAGAGGAGATCATGGAGCTAGCCGAGTCAGGCATGCGATACACTCAAATGCCCCACGTGATGGAGGTGGTTTTGCCCATGCTGTGTAGCTACATGTCTCATTGGTGGGAGCACGGACCCGAGAGCAACCCGGAGCGTGCCGATACCTGCTGCACCTCTCTCACCTCTGAGCACATGAACACGTTACTAGGCAACATCCTCAAGATCATCTACAACAACTTGGGTATTGATGAAGGAGCCTGGATGAAGAGGCTTGCTGGTGAGAGAGAGAG
Source organism: Silurus glanis (assembly GCA_014706435.1). Lineage (NCBI taxonomy): Eukaryota > Metazoa > Chordata > Actinopteri > Siluriformes > Siluridae > Silurus > Silurus glanis. The sequence goes on from JAAIIK010000113.1 coordinate 794,561, forward strand.
AATATAATGAGATTGTTACCACTTTGTTTCATTAGTGCGGACATGTGGATACCGAGTTGTTATTTAGCAACGATGGAATACACACTCGAATAAGGGTCATGGCTAGACGTGACGATTTTGGGTGCTGGTTTCTGAGTCAGTTCTGAAAGCATATAAAAGCAGCCAACAAATCGAACAAACTTATTAGGTAAAAAAAAAAATAAATAAAAAGACTAAAGCATTGAACCAGTGGTTTTACCATCACTTTATCCTCACTGTGTCATCTGCTCATGTATATAGTCCAGAGCACTTATGTAGTCATGCAGCTGCAATACTGTGGAAAGTCCATAAATTAAGTTAAAGAAAGATGATGATATTGATGAAGACCCAGTAAAAGCATGTTTTTGACTTACATCTAAAAGCTGTGATTCTAGAAAGGCAAGAAGAGAAAGAGTAAGAAACACTATTATTTCTTCTATAAAGACAAGGCAAGACAGGCATGTCCTGCACTGATGTGCTAAGGAAGTGGAATGCAGGCATGAGTCTGCTCTAACTTTAGGTTTGTGTATTTAGCACACAAATTAAATTTCATCTGGTTATAAGTGCAACCACGAACAGCACGTGTTGTTCCAGATCTTTTTGAAGCCTTTTGAACATACTGTATTTTCTGTCTGAAAAACAAAAACCATACATAAACAAAACATATATCGTTGTCGGCGTGAGTCAGTTGACGCTGCTACTACTTCTGGTGGACGTTATACCTATAATCGTTTTTTTACAGCAGCGCCCCCACAGGAAAAACTTGTATATATTTTTTTTTACGTTAAAATCTCTTTCGATTATTTTCTCACTTCTCTCTGGCCTCCTGATTCCTTTACCCTCCTGCAGTTTTCTCTCAGCCCATCATCAGTAAAGCACGGCCGCAGCTTTTGAAGACGCACTTCCTTCCGTTAATGGAGAAGCTGAAGAAGAAGGCGGCCACAGTGCTGTTGGATGAAGAACACATGAAGGCAGAAGGCCGTGGGGAGATGTCCGAGTCGGAGCTGCTCATCCTGGACGAGTTCACCATCTTGGTGCGTGACCTGTACGCCTTCTATCCACTCCTCATCCGATTCGTCGATTATAACAGGTGAGAGGTGCTTTCTAAGCTATCTATACATGAGAATGAAGGTGTGATGAAGTGTAGTGTCCTAGTTCCATGTAAAGCTAGATCGAAGTGTGTGTCTTGTAAGGGAGTTTATAGTTCACTGTGGGTGTTTTCAGAGCAAAGTGGCTGAAGGAACCAAACCAAGAGGCTGAGGAGCTGTTCCGCATGGTGGCAGAGGTCTTCATCTTCTGGGCCAAATCCCATGTAAATGAACACACACATACACACACACACACACACACACACACACACACACACACACACACACATATATTTGTATATATATAAATGTCCAGCAGCAAATCACCAGCTAGCATGCAATCAATCATTGTCACTTCAGAACAAGTGAACTGTAATAATAACAGTAAATCTCTCAGACAGACGCTCCGTCATTGTCAGTCTATTCAAATATACATTCATATCTTTAGTGCTTTGTGGGAAGCAAGTCTGTTTTTAGACTCTACAAGGCAACAGAGTTTGTGAACATTTCCGAGGTTGTTCAGCTTCAGGCAGATGTGTGCAGAACACGGTGAACGAGCCTTTTAAGGACCGCGCATTGAAATCAGTCGAAAACGTTCTTTTACAGAATTTCAAACGGGAGGAACAGAACTTTGTTGTTCAGAACGAGATCAACAACATGTCGTTCCTTATTACAGACACCAAGTCCAAAATGTCCAAGGTAAGACGACACACACTCGCACAGCGAATCAGTTTACCGTGTTTCATCGCCATTTTTAAACATACTGTAGGTCATTGTCTAGATTAACACTGAGGCATTTATATGGAACAACACTGTGATGCAACACAGCATACATCACCATACCAACATTTATACAGCCACAGCTACCTGGAAATAATGTACACTTTCTAACCAAACAGATTCTAACAATTATATGTGGTAAAGTATAATAAACTCATTCCGAGGAAATGAAAAGTTAACATCAGGTAACATCAGGCAGCACTGATCTCTGTTCATCACTGTTGAGTTCATCACTTGATTACTGGGATCATCATTATTGATCACTTGATTTTTAAATTTCGAGACTTAAATGGTTATTGTTCCAATATAAAAAAAATAAACAAACATTTGATGTGGATCCTATTCAGTGTCTGAAAAAGTCAAATAAAGTAGTATTCAATTTGAAAATGTTGTTCTACTCTTATTACAATTTACTGTCCTAAATAAATTCGATAAATTCTTTCTAAGTAAGTTCTTTAGCCAGGACAGACTCGCCTGTTACTCCTGCATCACTATTAGTACACCACAGTGTAAAAACTCTGTGTGTTATCACTGTGTGATTTATCCAGTTTAATACCCTGCCTGCACATTGGCTTACTGGTCCACAGGGGGCAGTGTCAGACCAGGAGAGAAAGAAGATGAAGAAGAGAGGTGACCGGTATTCCATGCAGACGTCGCTGATTGTAGCCGCTCTCAAGAGGCTGCTTCCTGTTGGTCTGAATATTTGTGCTCCTGGAGACCAGGAGCTCATCGCCCTGGCCAAGAATCGCTTCAACCAGGCACTGCGAAAATACACTACACACACACACACACACACACACACACACACACACACACACACACACATATACTGTAAATACATATAAAGCAATATTTCTACACACATTTAGGCATACATTGTATTTTAAGTCCATGTGTAAAGTTTTAGTTAATTGTTTAAAAGTTATTTCATTGGAATTAATTAATTTAATTCATGTATTCATTGGAAGCTAGTTATGCTAGCTTACTGGCTATTTTGTTTAGAAATAAAATGCATTGTGGAATGTCACTATTTTAGAAAAAGGTCAGCAATTGAGTGTATTTAAGGACCCAGCAGTGGCAGTTTGGTGGAACTGGGAATCGAACCCATGACCTTCCGATTAGACAATCAACATCTCATCCATTCAGCTACCACTTTTTATCGAAAGATCATGAGTTCATAAGCACCACCAAGCTGCCACTGCTGGGCCCTTGAGCAAGGCCCCTAACTCTCAACTGCTCAAATGTATGCCAAATGCTATACATGTAAGTACATTTAATAATTGTATACATACAGTTACAGTTAAACTGTGGGAATGTGGTTCTCTATTTATGTACAAACAGTTTGTGATATAAAAGAATGTTAAAGTACGTCCGTGAAAAGGTCACAATGCCGAGCAATGTGAGAGTCAGCGCATGAATGTGACTTTGTAATGAACTTTATAGTGAACTGGTTGGCTCTTTATCCACAGAAAGACACAGAGGATGAAGTTCGAGAGGTGGTCCGTAATAATCTCCACCTGCAGGGGAAGGTGAGAGGTCGGACACTAGCATGGTGTTTATGTTGGTAAAGCTAACTTTCATTACAACCTCAGTGTTCCCATGCTCTGTTTACTTCTGTTTAGCACCTCCATCATGCTGAATTCTGTTTTTGCGACATGCTTTTGCACTACAGGAAATGCTAATGTTAAACTAGGAGGTGGTACTGTAGCTTAGGAAGGCCATGAGTTTATCCCAGCACCACCATGCTGCCACTGCTCGAATCTAATGACATCGCCAGGTAGACCTTGTTTTTTTTTGGTCGGGGTAAAAAGGTTTTGCAATATGAAAATTTTAGATTATAAAAATTGTGGATTTAGAAAACGCTTGTCTTTTAAACAGACCCTGAATTTAAATTTCCCAATCTGGTTTGTAGTCTATCCGGTTAGTGCAGCAGCATTCGCATGTATAACCATCATCATCACCTCCGTGTCATGCTCATTCACTATGTTTGTCTCTATCTGCTCCACACCCGCTGCATGTCTGCATGTCCCCGCATGACTTCATCAGTACCGGGTCTTTTACTTCAAAAAGCTGGTCAAGCGCCTCATCATTGTCCTGAAGTGGATGAACCGCCGCCAGCCCAAGCCGCAGGCCCAAGAAATGCTCTTTCACAAACGCCTGCCCTTCCTCAAACGCTCCTCTACGCTGGACTTCTCCATCCAGAGGCAGCCACGCGTGACCCTAAGCGCCATGAAAAAGTCCTCCTCCACGGATAACTCCTCTAGACACACAAAGCCCGCGGCCTCCTGCCTTCCTGCACCTTACAGCATGTTCAGATGTAGCACGCTGGTGTGTAGAGCATCCCACAGCTGGATGAGCTGTAGCACAAAGCATGCACTATAGAACTTTTTAAAGGTAGCTGATCGCCGTATTTATACGTCTGAAGTTTGCTTCCATGCCGTGACAGATACTGACAGAATTTAAGGCGAATTTGATATTTTACTGTTGCATTGTACAATCAGTGGTGGCCATATTGTTCTGAACATGAAGTTTGTTGTCCGTTTCCACATCAGATGAAAAAAAAAAAAAAATTGTTTGAATGATAGAGCAGAATTAAGCTGTAAGCTAAACTTGAAATTCACTACAATCCCCAAGAAGCAAACTTCATACAGCCGGCTGCTCGAGTTTATTCTGTCCTCAGCACCGTGTCTTGTTTTTGCCCAATTTATTGCTAGAACTGCTTTTTTGTTTAAATGATTGCCAAAAATTCTCTGTCAATATGTTCTTGAGGGTAGCACAATTAGATACTATAAATCAGGGGGTCACCAAGCTTTTTGAAACCGAGAGCTACTTCTTGGGTACCGATTAATGTGAAGGGCTACCAGTTTGATACACACAGTTTTCAGTTTGATCTGAAATAACAAATTTGCTCAATTTACCTTTTATTATATGTTATTATTGATAATTAATGATATTCATCTATGTGAAGACACTGATCACGTTAATAATTTCTCATAATAATTATCAACAATTATCAACAGCACCTTTCAGTCTATTTTTATTCAACTTAACCATAATTGGTAACAGTCCATGTCAATTAACATACAGTATAGTGAAGTAAAAAGTACATCTTTTGAGTCATAAATGTAGTTGAGTAGAGAGTAAAAGTTGCTTATATCTTTGATACTCAGTAAAACTAGAAACAAGGCAAAACGTACAGTAACGAAGTACTGTTAGTGGATTATGCCTTACAAGACTACTGTTTTAATACTATATGTACTTCGATGTGTTCATTTCTTTTAAATGAGTGATGTGTTTTTGGCGTGTGTGTGTGTGTAGCTGGAGGACCCTGCTATTCGCTGGCAGATGGCTCTCTATAAGGACATGCCTAACCGCAGTGAGGACACTTCAGACCCGGAGAAGACTGTAGTGAGAGTGCTGGACATCGCTCATGTGCTCTTCCATCTGGACCAGGTGAGTTCAGAACGCATCGACTAGCACACTGCATGACGTCGCGCTCATTAGGAGGCGTTCTGTAAAGCCGCTCTGTGATAGTGACAGTGATGATAAGAGGGGACGTGACCTAGAATCGATTTCACATCACTAGGCTTAATTTCCTCCTCACCGTCCAACTCTGCACACAAAGTGTCTCGGCGTGTTTACGAGCAATACGCTAGATTTCGTGTCGTGTGTGGGGAGGTGGTAGCTTAGTGGTTAAGGCATTGCACTTGTTCAAATTCCAAGCCACATTCATCTGCTACAGTACCACCTCCCCCAAGCCTAAACATCTTTGACACAAATATGAGAGACAAGTTACGTAGACTATGACGATGACATGCAAAGAAAGAGCCGCACAAACAGTATATTGGTGAGATTCACATGCACACGCTTATTCCCCGTGCTCAGTTCACTTTGGGATTGTGTACCGGTAATCCGAGGTGAGGCAGAGCTCTCTGCACTTCATTGTGCCTTGCCGGGAATTACAGCCGAACTCTGCAAATCACAGTTTTTGACGGAATCATAGAGAAATAACATTTATATCACAAAACAGCTTTGTCTAAAACAAAAATGGTAATTTCACATTTCATAAATTTTTTTATTCTAATATAACAAAACACATGATTGTATAGGATGACTTAGTATCTCAATAATGCTAATGTGGTTAAAGAGCACAAAATCCACACATCCACACTCCAAAATGTTGTGGAAAACCTTCCCAGAAGAGTGGAGCAGTGGAAAAAAAGAATATAAAATATTCTATTCTAATATTATATAAAATAAGTAAACGTGCTGTTACTTCAAGTGTGTGTTTAAAAAAATTAAAAAGTAGTTAAATAAAATATACTTTTTTTAAAAAAGGATTCTAGAATAGTTCAAAAAGGACAAGTGGACATACATCTCAAACTAGTTCTTTTTAATTGTAGGAACATATTTGACATATTAAAGTGCAATAATAAAACAATAAAAAATAATAATAAATGCAACAGACTTGTGTCTAATGTGTCTTTTTTTTTTTTTTTTTTTACCCAGTAGCGTATATGATTTAAAATGAAGTTAAGTATAATACATCAAACAAAACATACTCAAGTAAAATGACAGATTTAAAACTACTTTTAAAAGTAGAAATACACAAAAAAACGACTCAATTATAGTAAAACGAGTAAATGTAATTTACACGTTACTTTCCACCTCTGAAGCAGAGGTCATTATAACAGCAAAACGTGACATAATCTGGAATGGGATTGATGGTGTGATGATGTGGTGTCCACAAATGTTTGCTAATATAGCGTCGATATGCAAACCAAAATGTCCAGAACCTTGAAGGAGTGCTGATTGCAGTGCTAAAGCCTTGCTGTCAGAGTGAATGCCGTGTGTTTGCTCAGGTGGAACATCCTCAGAGGAGTAAGAAGGCCGTGTGGCACAAGCTGCTGTCTAAGCAGAGGAAGCGTGCGGTGGTCGCCTGCTTCAGGATGGCTCCTCTTTATAACCTGCCCAGGTATCATGAACTTGACCCTGTCTTATGGAGCAGCTTGATTTGCTCTAAGAAGAATTGAGGAGCACAAACAAGTGTATCTGCTGCATTAAAGCGAAGTCCTAGTCAGATTCCGCTTCACATTTTTCTCATTTTCTTTCTTTTTTTGGTTATTTATAAGACCTAACATGCTTTAATTGTATGTAAGCTTTTCACAATAGCATATACTGTACATTCGAAAATAGCAAAGTGATAGAAACTAAAAACATATACAGCTGCTCAAAAAGCTTGGAAAAACAAATGTTTTTGTCCTGCAATCATCTGGTGAACCAATTCTTTATCATTTTTGTCATCCTCATTCCTAATTACCGAGAAATGCATGTTGTTGTGTGTATGGATTTCAGGCACAGAGCCGTGAACCTGTTTCTGCAGGGCTATGAGAAGTCCTGGATTGAAACGGAGGAGCATTATTTTGAAGATAAACTCATCGAAGATTTGGCTGTAAGTGTTTTTCATATTTTGTGTGGCATCATGTTTTCATACATTTAAAAGCCTAGAAATAAAAGTCACAGAATATTGTCCTGTCCATTCCTGTTACTAGTGTCCTCTCTGTTTCAGTACTAGCATTAAGATGAAGCTGGAGCTAAAATGTTGTGCTTTGTGTTGTAGAAGCCGGGTGGTGAGGAGCCATCAGAGGAGGATGAAGGGGTTAAACACATCGACCCATTGCACCAGCTCATTCAGCTGTTTAGCAGGACTGCTCTGACAGAGAAATGGTTTGTTTTAGACTGGAAATAGTATTCTCCTGCCTCTATTTTATCTCTATTGCTCTCTAATAGACTGTAATATACACTTTTATTAGATTACACTCCACTGTCTTATATATGGACTTAGCATTTATTACATTTAAAACATCATTAGCATTTAACTTTTTTAAGGTTAGAAAATTACATTGTATGGAGAAAGATTTGTGGACACCAGAAACCATGCCCCAAAGATCAAGGCAGACCGTTGTATAGATTGTTTTTGTATGCTGTAGAGTTACAGTTTCCCTTTACTGCATTTAAAAAGGCCAAACCTGTTCCATCTTGATCACATCCCTCTGAACAAGCGCTCTCTATGAAGACATGGCTTGCTCTAGTGTATGCACAGAACCTTGACCTTGATAACCAGATGGAACCCCAGATATCCTCATGGAACATCAGTACCTGACCTTATTATTGTTCTCACAGTCATATTCCAAAATGTAGTAAAAAAGCTTTCCCAGAAGATTTAGATTAACAGAAATAATCTATCTATCTATCTATCTATCTATCTATCTATCTATCTATCTATCTATCTATCTATCTATCTATCTATCTATCTATCTATCTGTCTGGCTGGCTGTCTGGCTGGCTGTCTGGCTGGCTGTCTGGCTATCTAGCTATCTAGGTATCTATCATGAGCTTACAAACACACTATGTGTATACCATTTGTGGTGCTTTGGCTTAGTTAGTTCAAGGGCCTCGCTACTAAACAGGAGATACTGAGTTTAAATCCCAGCAGTGTTTGATGTGGTTGTCCTTCCTTGCTCCACTATGAGTGCCTTCTGTGGAGGTGATAGCTCAGTGGTTAAGGCATTGGACTTTGGATCTGAAAATCATGAGTTTAAATCCCAGCCACACCAAGCTGTTCCTCCTGGGCCCCTGAGCAAAGCCCTGAGAAAGGTCATTTGTAGTCATTCTGAATAAGGGTGTCTGCCAAATGCCATAAATGTAAATGTAGTTATATCATCCTAAATGAACATTAAGAGACAGGGTCAGTGGAAACAAGACAAAACTGTAAGAAATTAAACACTTCTCTCAGATAACTGCACTATAAATGACTCTCATCATATTGTTCCTGGGCAATATCATGTCACAACTCGTGAACTGATGATCTTTTTTTAAAGACTTGATTTAGTTAACACAGAACGCACGATAAAGCAGGGTGTTCGTGATTTCTATGTGGTTATAAATATGAATGCACAATCCTATACCTGTATCTTGCAGTAAACTGGAGGAGGACAGCCTCTACATGGCCTACGCTGACATCATGGCCAAGGTGAGAATCCCTACTGAGAAACGTGCATGAGGAGTAAATCAGTGCACCGAGAGCCAGCGCTATAATCATCAATCACCAGATGGGTTCTCCTAACACGTTTTATTATTCCGTTCCCAGAGCTGCCATGATGAAGAGGAAGACGAGGAAGAGGAGGTGAAGAGTTTTGAGGTAAACATCTTTCTGGGATTATGTTACAGTGTGGGGTTATCAGAGGTGGGTCGGGCTGTAGAGATGTATTTATTATATTTATGTATTTGCAATATGTATTTATATTATTTCTTGGATAAATGTAGCTGCTGAAGTGTTTTATATGATCAGATTTCAGTCTTACCACCTGGATTTAAATGTCAATAATCCCAAAGCAGATTTACTCAACTCAACTTTGCTTTACTCAACACACAGCAAGTTATCAGATGTAATTAGGATCTATGGTCATGGCATATTAAACAGTAGGACTTATAAATGGTAGCAATCCAAGTAGAAAAGTGGACACAGTGGATTATTTTTTTTTAAATGATCATTAATTGTTTACTTGCAGGAGAAGGAGATGGAGAAGCAGAAGTTGCTGTATCAGCAGGCTCGGCTCCATGATCGTGGTGCAGCTGAGATGGTGCTGCAGACCATCAGTGCCAGCAAAGGTCTAATTAACTCTCACCACATGGCTTTACTCACGTAATGTTGGATCAAATTCAATATTTGCTTGAAGCTGCTTGAAGCATTATACACTGTTACTAGAAATAAACAATATACACGTTATTATTATATTGAGCACTGGTTTTACAGGCAAAATAGCATTATTTTTTGTTTATTCATTTATTGGTTGGTTGGTTTGTTTGTTTTAAACAAATAATATTAATATGCAGATATTCAAATGATGATCACCCATGCATGCAAAATGACAACAGCATATTAAACGTTTATCCACTGCTGTGTGTGTGTGTGTGTGTGTGTGTGTGTGTGTGTGTGTGTGTGTGTGTGTGTGTGTAGTGTATTATATACTTATAATATACTTGTTATATCCTATTATACGCTATAAAATACAACAACAGATGACACTGTTCAGAAGACAAAATATGGACTTTTAAAAGAACAAAAAAAGACATAATAATATTATAAAATAATAATTTCACTCTGATATTAGTGTTTTTCTTGTATTTCAATAATATTGGAGTCAGTTATTGAGTGCTCCAGCATGGATATGCTATTTTACATCTGTAAGGCGAACAAAGCTCCAATGTTCTAAACAGATAAGATGATTTATTACTTTGAAATTTCGTCCTCTTTTAACACAGTTGGTTTTTTTATATCTGCAAAATTTTGTGGACTCCTGCATTTATGAACATCCTATTCTGCATGTAGTCCTCGTTAGCTATTATAAAAACCTCCACTTTTCTGGGCAGATGTTTCACTAGATTTTGGAGTGTGCTTGTGACAATTTGTGCTCATTCAGCTAGAGGTACTGATGTAGGTGAGAAGGTGAGGAGGCCTGGGGTGCACTCAGTATTTTATTTCATCCCAAAGGTGTTCAGTAGGGGTTGAGGTCAGAGCTCCATAGCAGGCCAATAAAGATCTTCCACTCCAACCCATGTAAACCAGATCTTCATGGATTTTGCATTGTGCACAGGGGCATTGTCTGCCACAGGATTCGGTCTCCTTGTTCAAGTGAAGGGAAAATGTAATGCTTTTGCATCCAAAGGCATTCTATACAATTGTGTGCCTCCAACTTTATGCTGAAAAGTCAGATGTCTTACTGATTTACTTTTGTCCATATAGTAGGGGTGTAACGGTACACAAAATTCACGGTTCGGTTAAATTTCCATTACAGAGTGAGGAGCCACACTAACTTTAGTTTCTTTTTTATATTCTTGGCAATGTCATGTATGTTTTCAAGCTTAATGATAATAAAAACATGCGAAGTGGAGACTAAACAAACATGCAGTCTTCCACTTAATACGTTCTGAAGGGGGAACTCGGATTGTAACTATGTTCTGCACGAAAAAGGATTGTATTCGGTAAACATGGTACCGAACCGAAAGCCCTGTAGCAAAAGATTTCGCTACAATACATGTAACGTTACACCCCCAATATATAGTGTATCTTTGTTCAGTAGTTTAACTGAATACATTAGAGTCTACACCATTAGGGGCAATAAACAACCAGGTCCCTTTATTGCTCGCTGATTATCTGGAAAATATGTTGATAGAAGCCTAAAATGACGGTTTGTAAAAGCTTTGATCATTATAAGTCTGTAGGAATTATAAACTATACTTTCAAAAGCAGAAAAAAACTTCATGGCTGGAGTAGAGAACCTCGAGCTTATACACTGCACAAGTTTTTTTGTCAGTTGTGTCTCTACAGTGCGAGGTGGTGACATTGTACTGACTTTGTGTGCAGGTGAGATGGGGCCGATGGTGGCGTCTACACTAAAGCTGGGCATTGCTATACTGAATGGTGGAAATTCCACAGTGCAGCAGGTAAGGCCATGTTAAAACACTCGTGGGTGTTGGGTATAAAAGTGGAGCTGTTTCTCTTTTTTTTCTTGCTTTGTATGTCGTCTTTTATGCAACTACAAATGAAATATCCACTTGTAGAAAATGCTGGACTACCTGAAGGATAAAAAGGATGTCGGATTCTTCCAGAGCCTGGCAGGACTTATGCAGTCTTGCAGGTAAACTTTATCAGGAAACGATTGTTGTGAAATGAGCATTTTAATGTCCGTGCAGCACAATGAATATCTGTCTTTACTCCAGCGTTCTCGACCTGAATGCTTTCGAGAGGCAGAATAAAGCCGAGGGCCTGGGCATGGTGACGGAGGAAGGTTCAGGTATGTTAATGAAATGGGAGGCAAAAAAAAATCCAACGTAACATCTATTCTATACTAAAGTTGAATATTCTGTTTATCATAGCAATATCCAAATAATCTGCTCTATAACTCATTGTTTTCTACTTTCATTTTTCTAATATACAGTGTTGTAAATTGGCCACTACCCCAAGGTTTAGTATTTACCACCAAACCATGTGGTTATTCTCATATGACATCTCGTCTCTCTTTTTCTTTAACGCCAGAATTATTTATTATTGATTTTTTTCATTAATCATCCATGATGTCTACATTCACCATCACAATTTTCAATGTTTAGATCGATTCTGTCTTTGTATGAATCATATTTAATTTCATTTATATGATTTTTAATATTTGTATTTTTTTTGCAACGTGTGTATGAGTGTCTACATACATTTTATATGAAAGTCTACACACCCCTGTTAAAATATCAGGTTTTTGTGATGTTAAAAAAAAAGAAGAACCAAGATGAATCATGTCAGAATTTTCCCCACACCCAGTGTGAAATTACAGTGAATAAACATGCGGTGAAAAACCATTAGAAACTATTTTAGGGAAAAAAATGACCTCGTTGCATAAGTTTCCCCACCCTTGAAATAATACTTTTTTGAAGCACCTTTTGATTTGATTAAATCACTCTGTCTTTTAGGAATGAAATTGTGATTTGTGGCGAGAGTAAAGAACAGGTTGAGATGAGCCTGGAGAGGTGAAGGTACGCGCTGGAGAGACGGAAAATGAAAGTCAGTAGGAGTAAGACGTGTGTAAATGAGAGGGAGGGAACTGGAGTGATGTGATTGCAGTGGAGAAGTTGGAAGAGTTTAAATCCCTGGAGTCAACAGTGCAAAGTAATGGAGAGTGTTAGAGAAGTGAAGAAAAGAGTGCAGGCAGGGTGGAGTGGGTGGAGAAGAGTGATAGCAGGAGTAATTTTTGATAGAAGAGTATCTGTGAGAGTGAAAGGGAAAGTTTATAGGACTGTGGTGAGACCTGCGATGTTGTATGGTTTAGAGACAGTGGCATTGAGTAAAAGACACGAGGTGGAGCTGGAGGTAGCAGAGCTGAAGATGTTGAGGTTTTCATCGGGAGTGACGAGTTTGGACATGTGCAGAGGAGGGACATGGGGTATATCGGTAGGAGAATGCTGAGGATGGAGACACCAGGAAGGAGGAAAAGAGGAAGGCCAAGGAGGAGGTTTATGGATGTGGTGAGGGAAGACATGCAGATGGTTGTTTTGAAAGAGGCAGATGTAGAGCACAGAGTGATATGGAGACAGATGATCCGCTGTTAACAGGAGCAGCCCACCAAAGAAGAAGACGACCCATATTTTCAACACAATTTTACTATAAAATTCTTTTAAAAATAGAAATTAATTATTAGTTGCTTCAAAAAAGGTACATATTTATATTTAAAAAATCAGTAACAACAAACGTTTTTTTTTTTTTTTTACCACAACTTTTTAAAAATCTGCAAAGATGTCCCTGCAAAAAACTAGCAAGTCAGTTTATGAAGGCAGCCATATTGGAAAATACTCCAATAGGGGGCAGAAGACAAGTTTTAAATTGTATTCAACAGGTTTTTGAGGAAAGTATTGTTGATGCAGGTGGTGCAGAGGTCTCAGAAACTCGTATCAAATATAATACATTTGGCATTAAAGGGTTAAGATTCCAAACCTTGATTAAAAAACCCTCAGTTCTGGCTAAAAAAAAAAAAAGCACCCATAAAGCATGATGCTGACACCACCATGCTTCACCATATTCATTTATTTTCTTCTCGGAATTAGGTTATTATGAACTTTCACATCAGACCACATTTTGCCACATGGTGTGGGTTGTTGAGCTTTTGTGAGAAAGGGCTTTGGTCTAGCTTCATTACAACATCCCATAGTTCAGACATGTGAAGTTTATGAGTATTGTTACATACAGTGTATTTATCAATACTTGTCAGATATTCCTGATGTTCTATTAATGTAGGTCTTTTGACAGCGTTCCTAGTGCATTTCTTGTCTTGCGCGTTCATATATTTTTTATTTCACTTTCATTCATTGTAGAGGGCTGTCCTGTTCTCTGTGAGGTCACTGTAGTGCTCTATTGTCTCTGTTTTTTGGATGATGGTCTTTACTTTGATTGATTCTTTTCAAGTATCACGCATGCATTTATAGGCTTTTCAAGAATGATGGCTTTAGCAGTCAGATGAAACCAAGTAGGTGTGAATAAAACCCTAAAGAAACCTTTATTTGGATTATTAAGAATCATTGTATGATGATTACCTTTGAACATGAGATTGCAGGTGTATATTCTGTGTCATATCCTGAATGATGAAAGGGTATGTATGCTTATGCAACTAGGCTCTTTAAAAAAAATTTTCTGTAAAAAGTTTCTGATTTTGTATATGTATATATATATAATTTACATTTTTTAATTGCTTTTCATTATTATTATTTGTATTATTTTTATTAAACTTCTATCATATGTTGTAATTTCACATTGTGGGGGGAGGGGAGGATGCCAGACCTGATTTATCCTGCGTTATTTTATTTTCTATCACAAAACCTGCCATATTAACGGGAGTTAAACCTTTTTTTTTTTTTTTTAAATCCATTGTTGCTGTTCGATCAAATGGATGTTTGTTCTGCTCTTTCAGACGTCATCATTTACACTTCACAGATCAGATTGACTGATGCTAATCCAAATCCTCCTTTACTTGACATTGACTATGAAAGCTGATGATGAATTATTTAAAAAATGTTGATTTCTCATTAAGGGTACCATGACAAAAAAATCTCTGTAGGACAATAAATGCTAAAAAGTTATTGAAGGTAGATAATATTAACGTAGGTTTCACACTGCCACTTTTCGGCATTTATTGTCTTGACACTTTTTTATTTATTATTTTGTACCTTTTTTTTTTTGCTTTTTTTTAAGCGAAATGTCTTTCAGTTTGACAAGATCAGATTTATTTTCTTGTCGTCTCCAGATCTTCATGAAAATGAAACTTAATTTTCCCTGTTGTTCCAATTTCTTTTGTTTTCCTTTTTTTTTTTTTGTCATAATACCCTTATATTGAACCGAGGCATGTGCTGTCTTTTATTGCTCTATCAAACAAACCTCTGCACTTTCGATTGGATTCAGTCAGCTACGTTCCTGCTAAATTGCAGTCGTGTCCAGTCAAAATGACATCAAAGCAGTTAATAATTAGACAATTCAGTAAATAATTAAGTTTTTCTTCCACTTTTTGTTTGATCTAGTTATATATTATATATCTAGTTATTTAATCTAGTTATATATTGTAAATTTGTTACATGCAATTCTTGTACAGTATCAGTAGTATCCTGATAGTCACTATTTTATAATTTTTTTTAATGTAGTATTTTAGATACATTAAGATTAATTAATTATTTTAGAACATATGACACTCATAGATAAAAGTATAGTAAAATTTAATCAATTGCATACACACACACTTTCAGATTTTACGAGTTCCTTAATTTTAAACAGCCAGTTGACATTTTCTGTGCTCTTCAAGCAGGACATCGGCTCTACGACCTCCACAGCTTTTGTGTTTAGAGCGATTCATAAACCGGAACGTCGATGAATGAATCCAAGTTCATCTCTTCCCACTCAAAAAGACAAAAAAAAAAAAAAAGAAAAAAAAAAAAGTTGGACTTTGTAATCTATTTGACCTCTCACTATTTTCTTTCCTTTTTCTTTTTTCTTCTTTTGGGTTCATGTACTGTCTCCCCCTCCTCAGTCATCACCCATGAGCGTGGTAATTATGCACTTCTGCCATTTTGCTGTGATTTCTTAGCTTTGTGTCCTCTCTGTTCAGGTCCTGAGCCCTTTCACGGTGTCCCATACGTAATCAGTCCACATCCTCTCTTTCTTGTTCTCCCTCTGAATTCCCCTCGATCGGCCCCCTTTAGATTCAGCCCTTTCCGGTCCTCTCTAAGCTCGATTAGCACCTGTTTATTCATCTACTGGTTCTCTTACAGCACTTTTCCACCCACACAGTGCCAGTGCTGGTGCCGGATTCGGAGACAAGCGTCAATGTGTTGCACACGCAATAAAAAACAAAACAAAGATCCATCTCTCAGCTTCCAAAATCTGTTCTTGGCTTGAGTGAAAAATCGGTGATACCATAAGATGGGGCGGAGCTACTGCATCTTATTTATAATGTATTTAAGGATATGAATAATGTCTAAAATGGAGAATTTACTTTAATTTTTTTGAATAATGACACATTTTTCCGAATAATTAACATCGTGCAAAACTGTGAAAAATTAATTAATATACTTTTTTTATTCTAAAATAAACATCTGGAAATGTTATATTATACAACATTTTATTATTAGATATTTATTGAGATATGGTTGTAAATACATTAATATATTATCATTATAATTCATATAAATAATTATATTAAAATATTGAATAATTAAAAATATTTAATCGCGATTAATCATGATTGTCATGAGTTAGCTCACGATTAATCACGACTTAATCGCACATTTGTATCCGTTCTAAATGTACCTTAAATTAATACATTCCAATTTTTTTATACTCTAATTAATGTGGACATGGACAAATATTGATGCTTTATACAAATGTATGTTTATTATTAGTGAAACCATATTCATTTTAGAGCATGTTTTAAAGTGTTGAAAATTCCAAAAATCATCAGGACACCAAACAGAACCTTTGCTATGTTTCCACACGGACAGTTTTAATTGCCGGATGTGTGCACCATGGTGGATTTCGGTGCTTGATGTAAGACTTGGTGCATCAGTAAAACAAATGTTTAGTGATTATTTCTGTAAAGAGTGCTTTTTTATATAT
>JAAIIK010000113.1:811250-829191 GCA_014706435.1 Silurus glanis
TATCTGAGTAAAGAAAGGACGTTGTAAATGAATGTGTGGTGATTTGAAAGTTTTAATTTCGCCTTTTATATTTATTTTTTCATATTTGTATTAAAAATTGTCAAACAGAAATGCGCATTATATTAATTAGTGCATTAATAAAATTTGTGCTGTTAAAATAAATGTCACATTAATTTTGACAGCTCTAATATATATATAGATATATATACATACATACGCACACATTTTCATTTTTTTTTATTTTTCTTATTTTCAATACTATTTTACATGGTGTAATTTTTTTTTTTATTTTTTTTTTTTTTTTTAATCCAATATACATTTGAAAAACTATTGCTTGTTTAATTGGTTATCAGCAAGTGTGATCCAACCTAGCTGTCAGTATCGGTCGACCTCTAATATATGTATAATTTACTGCAGTGCTTTTAAGAATAATCACACCTGCTTTATTATTAGTTCAAATGTCATTGGTTGTTTAAATCTGCGACCCTCTGACGCCAGCACCGGTTCTGTGTCGGGGAAAGGCGTATCGGAGGAATGCCCTGTAGACCTGTAGCCAATCACACACTTGTTTTTGCCTCCCTCTCAGGATTTGCACAGTTTCTGGCACGCTCGATGTAAGAGCAGTTAGGTGTTTTGTAGTTTCCCTTCCCCTCTACACCTCCTCCGTTACGTCCCTGTGTCCTGTCCCTTCCTTCCTGCCGCATTGGCTGCGTGTCTCAGTGCTGTATTCCTCTCTGTAATCTTTACGTGTTGCGTCTTTATGGACTCGTGGCTTCCCTGGCTGCGCTGGTGTGACAGCTGATTCCGTAGCCTCTTCCTCCCCGAACTTATTTTCTCTTTTCCTTTCTCCTTTCTCCTCCGTTTCCACCTACTCTCCCTCGTTTACTCTCCAGGCTGTTCAGTCTGTCCTGTGGTGTACTCATTGTTGTTTTCATTTGTTCAGTCACTTTCCCTTTTTTTTTTTCCTTCCGTTTTTGTTTTTTTTTTCTGGAGTGACAGTTGTTTGATTTGGTCAGTTTGTTTCTTGTTTTTTCTTTTTTTTTTACGCTATTACCCGATGATCGGTGTTGTGTTTTCACTCGGAATTCTTTTCGTGTTCTCCTTCCATGTTTCCGTTGAGTGGTTCCATTTTCCAACACACTCTGAAAAAGTGCAGTTTTACACTCGGACAGTAACGAGAATGATAGACCAGAGGAAGTCTAACCAAATCAAATGTTTTATCCACAGATCTTTTTTTGTTGTTGCCAGGACTATGTGATCGCTACTGTGTATTAACAGTACTTTCTATTGCTGCATAAAGTTGCATTGTTAGATGATAAGCTGACAGAATTGTTGACGTAAATAAGATGTGTTAGAATTCTATGCTTTTTTTGTTGTTCAGCGAATATGAACGTAGAGATGCTGTGAAATTGCAGTGTGTTTTTGTAAGGCTTCTGTTCTGGTTTATCATCAGATGAAAATAAGCCTGAAAGTGCATTTTGTCAAAAAAATTCTCAGCAAAAAATAAAGTACATTTTGTTATTTATTATTATTATTATGATGATGATGCTTATTATTATTATTATTATTATTATTATTATTATTATTATTATTACCTTTTTTTTTATTGGCCCTTTTCTTTGGTTTCTTAAGGTTGCCTATGCAACTAAATGAAAGCACTTTCAGGCTTAGCTGCAGTGTAGCTGTTGTGAAATGAACTAGATCTGTGCTCATCGTTATCAGAGTTTTATATTGTACTCAGGGTCATCTCAGAATCACCCTTGGCTGGGGCTCCCACATTCATTAACCGTGAGAAGCCTTCTGCATGGTTAACGCAGCATTTTATCCCATCCGTGTCTCTACAGCTGCACGCACACCAGTCTGACATTCTTTTTGGCTGAAAAATCCAAACCTGTGCATTAAAAAATACGTAAAAGTGCAAATAAGGAAGGAATCCCTATTAATACCAAATATGCTTTGACTCAACTATTACCTTTGGACTAAACAGGAAATGATGTCAAAGCTATTAATTGCAGTTGAGCCACCAAAAAGGTAAAGCTGACACAGGAATCAATGCCTTATTTTTATTTTTTTTTTATAAAAAGCTGGTGTAGATGTTTATATGAGTCGTCCTGTAGTGCGCTGAGAGGCACAGGAACAAAATGCTGCTCAACTCCTTCCATTACCTATATGGTTTTACGCTCTCAGATAGCGTGTAGTGTCCTCCATCAGTATGCGTGTGTGTGCGTGGTCACGTGTACGAGTGTGTGTGAGGGCTATGCTGGACCCATGTGCCTCTCTCAGACGTTGTAGCTGTGTGGCATTGGTTTCCATGCCGACTGTAACACGCGTGTGCTCTGGTCCGGCCGTGCAGGCGAAAAGGTGATGCAGGATGACGAGTTCACATGTGACCTGTTCCGCTTCCTGCAGCTGCTCTGTGAAGGACACAATTCGGGTGAGAAACAAACTCTCGGCTCTTTCATGAGGACCCGTTCTGCTAATTACTCTGCAATGTTCTGTACCATTAAACGACGGTTCTGTTTCGTTTTTACAGCAACATGGGTATTAATTCTATTTCACATTTGCTGTATAACGGATGCGCTTTTTATTCTCGATTATCATTATATATCGGGGATGTGCATCTCCATAACCGAAGCCGAACTCGATGCATAGCCAGCAATACGATTCAAAATGCGATTCGGTGCATCAAAATATGATGCTATGCAATTCAATAAGGTACAGACAGTTCACTTTTATTTCTTTGGTGCATACAGACAGCAAATCGTACATTTACTTGAGTGTCTTCTGACTTCTAACGCATGGCCCTTTCACAAACAGACCTTTGTAGTGCATGAAAAAAAGATGAAATAAAACCAGACTTTTTTTTGCTGTTCTGTCTCCAGAAAGATGCAGCTCTACCTCTGCCATGTTAATCTGTATTCTATGTGAGTCTCAGGACGCGCCTCGGATTCGTAGTGTTGCGATACGTCATATTCACGTAGCAGCAGCGGGGCCGAGAGAACGCGATCGAGAAACAGTTTAGCGACGAGAAATCAATATACATGTCAAATATTGGTCACAATTTATTAGTCACTTTCTAAATAATAAAAGTATAGAAATAATAAAAATATATAATTATATATAAATAAACCCTTTTTTAACCATGTAAATATGTTAAAAATGATGCATCGCCATACAAATGCCAAATTGGATGCACAGTTTTTTCAATCACTGTATCACATTGTTAACTTTTATGCAGATGCACTAATGCCAATAGCTGAATCTTACCATCACTAGTCTAAGCTTTTATTGGGGGGAAAAAATATCAATTTTATTCCAGTTTAAGGAGCTCGGTTAAATCCCAATATCCAGTAGACCAGCATGCCAGTCTATAAGAATTTTTTTTTTAGATGCTGCTGTAGAAGACAAAAATGGTGAAAAATCTGGTAAATATTGGGTTTATTAACTAGTCTGTAACACTTTAACAGTAATAAACCTTTGTATAGTCAGGTCCATTGGTGTTTGGACAGTGATGCAATTTTTTGTAATTTTACCTCTGCCTCCATGCTTGACTATTGTTGTGGTATGCTTTGGATCATAAGCCTCTCCTTTCCTTCTCCATTATCTTTTTTCCCTACCAGTTTAATCTGGCTTTTCTGTTCTTTAGTGTTGCCAGAGGCTTGCCTCTTGAAGTAAACCCTCAGTATATATATTCATGAAGAAATCTCCTGATTATTAACTTTGACACTGATGCAAGTCCTGAATTGAGAGTGTTCTCGACTTGATGTGTTGACGATGATCATTTCTTTGCAGAGAAAGAATTCTGCCATCATTCTACACTCTAATCACCTACTGATTGTTTCATTTTAAATCTATTTTGCTGGAATACAGAGGCAGAATTGCTAAAAAAAAGTGTCCAAAAGTGCTGTTTCAGACACTATGATTATTACGGGAAGACTGATGTTAAAAAGAGTTTATTTTAACACGAAAATATATAAATTGGACATTTTTGTATTTTCGTGTTAAAATAAAAATGTTAAACAATGCAACTAAACATTTCTGAGGTTAAAAATGTGCTGTGCTGACCAATTATTGTTTTCATAAAGTGTGTGCTATGCCACAGATTTCCAGAACTACCTGAGAACGCAAACGGGGAACAACACGACTGTCAACATCATCATCTCCACCGTGGACTACCTGCTTAGAGTCCAGGTGAGACCCTGCAGGTTGGAAAAATCTATTCAGCAGTAGCAATAATTAAATTGGCATGTCTTTTTTGAAAAATACACTGCATAATGAAAACAAATAGAAGGTCTGCATGTTTGAATGTTTGTTTGCTGAAGGGCCGATTGGTTTACCCACAGTGCATTGGGAGCAACAAGATATTTATTAGCCGTCACACAATCTTCCATTTTTCCAGGAACTGAAATTGATAAATGCTGTTAATTGCAATTTTTCGTTTCACCAGGAGTCCATCAGTGATTTTTACTGGTACTATTCGGGGAAGGACGTGATCGATGAGCAGGGTCAGCGGAATTTCTCCAAAGCTATAAATGTGGCTAAGCAGGTCTTCAATACTCTTACGGAGTACATTCAGGTACTGTTTCCGTAGGTGGTGTTGCGACGGTATATCTTTTACTTCCCGACAGACAGGCATGTAAATACATTCTACTGAAGCGTCTCACACTAGCGAGCTCTGGATTATTTTATTTCATCCTACTGATTTTGATTTACAACACTGCCTGAACTGCTAAATCACTTTAAACCTAAAAGACATAGCACAGTAATTCGTTTCTGTCGTGTTCGACTTGTAAAACCTGTGTAAATTAGGTTTGGGCTTAGATTATAGAATTGACATTGTTTGTAGCAGCTCATGTGTGGGGGAAAATGAAGTGCATGTTGGCAGAGGTCCATTTAATCCTCAGAGTCTACAAGGAATTTCGCTCGCTAAGTCAATTTTTCCAATCTAAAACGATTCTTTCCAAGTATAAAAAAACGAGAAACCTCAATGCAATGAATAGAAGCCTGTTAAGGTTCTTGTCATGTTTTGCTACAGGGACCTTGCACAGGGAACCAGCAGAGCCTGGCACACAGTCGCCTATGGGACGCCGTGGTCGGGTTTCTCCATGTTTTTGCACACATGCAGATGAAGCTCTCCCAGGTAGGCGTCTAAAAACAGCAAACTGGCACAAAAAAGGCTTAAACCTGTCATGCTCAGTATATATGTACATAATATCCTGCCTGTTTGTAATGATACAGGATTCAAGCCAGATTGACCTCCTGAAAGAGCTCATGGATCTGCAGAAGGACATGGTGGTTATGCTGCTCTCCATGTTAGAGGGTAATAATCCACGAGCTATTCCATTTAAAAAAATATATATATCTCCACATAGCATTACTAAGTCGTAAAATTCAAATGAGTCTTTCCTCAGGGAACGTTGTCAACGGCACCATCGGAAAGCAGATGGTCGACATGTTGGTGGAGTCTTCCAACAACGTGGAGATGATTCTCAAGTTCTTCGACATGTTCCTCAAACTGAAAGATCTCACGTCGTCGGATACTTTCAAAGAGTACGACCCGGACGGGAAGGGGGTCATCTCCAAGCGAGACTTTCACAAAGCCATGGAGAGCCACAAGCACTACACGCAGTCCGAGACGGAGTTCCTGCTGTCGTGCGCCGAAACGGACGAAAACGAGCTGCTCGATTACGAGGAATTTGTGGAGCGCTTTCACGAGCCAGCCAAGGACATCGGCTTTAACGTGGCCGTGCTCCTGACCAACCTGTCGGAGCACATGCCCCACGACTCGCGCCTGCAGACGTTCCTGGAGCTGGCCGAGAGCGTGCTCAATTACTTCCAGCCTTACCTGGGCCGCATCGAGATTATGGGCAGCGCCAAGCGCATCGAGCGTGTGTACTTCGAGATAAGCGAGTCGAGCCGCACGCAGTGGGAGAAGCCACAGGTGAAAGAGTCTAAGCGCCAGTTCATCTTCGACGTCGTGAACGAGGGCGGCGAGAAGGAGAAGATGGAGCTGTTCGTTAATTTCTGCGAAGACACCATATTTGAGATGCAGCTGGCTGCACAGATGTCGGACGCAGGAGAGCGCTCCGCGAGCAAAGAAGAGAATGAGCGCGATAAACCTGAAGAGGAAACCCCAGACATGGGCTTCTTCTCCATCAGCACAGTATGCTCTGCACTGTTTGCTCTCCGCTACAACGTTGTTCTGCTCATGAAGGTGCGATTAACGTTATTGTAAATGCGTTATTTGTCTAATGACGGATGCACATTGTGCGATTTTTATAGTCGCTGTGATTGTTGCTTGTCAGACTGTACAAACATGTTCCCCTTGTCACACTGGAGGATCTCAATTGTCTTAATGTGAACATTCAAAAACGCTTAACATGAGAAATGCTTAACGTGGGTTAATGCGATAAGACAGCGTTTTTAAAAGACCAAAATCAGTACACACGTTAATAATGAAGCAAACTATGCACAGACAAGCAGATTAATACAGAATATGAACGTAACCTGTTTAATTGCATGTTAAGCACTTTTCACCCGTAGACCATTAAGGAAAAAGCTTGCTTAATGGGCTAAAACACTATTTTTAAAAGACCAAAATCAGTGAGCACAATAATAAAAAAAAAAAGCATAGTATGTACAGACAAGCAATTTGGTTGAGTTTGTTTTTGTTTTTTTGTTTGTTTTGGAGGGTTATGATGTCTTATTGCATTAAGCCATGATAAGCTTTTTCCTTAACAGTTTTCTATGGTAATTAAACACGTAAAAAGCGTTCGTATTCAGAAACTGACGCACACAAGAAAAAGACTCGTCCGTTTTAGGTTTCTTGTCATCAATCCATGACACGTTCAATAGCTAGCGGCGAACAAAAACGATCCGTTTCGTTAATTTGGTTCATGACGTGCCTTTTTAATAAGAACCTCATACAAACACTCATTTTCCCTCCGAAGGTTTCTCTTCTTTTTGTACTGTCCACTTAACTCGTTTCCACATTTTCCCTGAGGTGGTTTAAGGGTGTTGCGCTAATCGCGTCATCAGGTTCGGCGCTCTTATCTTCTTTTGGTTTGAAGTCATTGTAGGAGGAGTCACACTACGGGAAAATGTCTAAAATCTTCTGACCCTGCCAGAGTTTTTTTTTTACGGAGGAAAGAATTATTGCAAAGGCCATTAATCGGCTGTAAACATGTCAAACAAACTAACAAAGACTACTGATTTTAGCCCAGAATTATAGGAATCGTTTAGGATTTTAAAAATGTATCTCACATGACTAAATCGTGGCTAAAATCTCACAGTGTGAGCCCGGCATAAGGGAGGTTTATATATGTGAACAGATGCCCATTAGACAGACTAGTACAAGTGCTATAATCCCATAATAGATGTTAACCTCGTGTTATTACATTCATTAGACTTTTATATGAAAATTATTATTATAAAAAATGATGCTTATATTCATTGTGTAATTTTTGGGAGCGTACTTTCCATTTAATAACATCAGGGTATGTTTGATCCACCACATATACAAAATTGAAATCAAAGCATGATGTAACCGAACGTGCTGAAATTTAAGGTGCTGTCCATGAAGAGTCTGAAGAAGCAGCTGAAGAAGGCGAAGAAGATGACTGTGAAGGACATGGTGACCACACTGGCTGCTTTCTGCTGGAATGTGCTCATGGGGCTGCTGCACTTCGCCTTCAGCGTGGCCCGTGGCTTCTTCCGCATCATCTACAACAGCTTCCTGGGTGGAGGATTGGTGGAGGGTGCCAAGACCATGAAGGTGTCCGAGCTGCTGGCTAACATGCCTGACCCGACACAGGACGAGGTGAGAGGCGAGAGCGAGGAGGTGGAGAGGAAACATGCGGAGAAAACGCCCGATGAAGACTTGGCCGACCTCGCGGTGGCTGCCGAAGACACCGACTTGCTGTCTGATATATTCGGACTGGACTTGAGGAGGGAAGGAGGACAGTACAAACTTATGCCACATAACCCCAATGCCAGCCTGACAGACCTGCTTACTACCCCGATGCCACCTACACCTACACCTTCACCTGAACTTCGCAGAAGACACACAGTAAGGGCATATATCACCCAGAATTCCATCTAAAATCACTGATATACAAAAACTACAGGACTGAGAGGAAGTGAGGGCTTGGTTTAAAAATAATAGACTGAGAGCTCTTCACAATCATTAAAAGTCTCCAAAAAACTGATTTGAAGAGCTTTTTTGATGACAGTATTGATATATATATCTATATATATATATATAGATATATATATTGACTTTTATTGACCGTACAGGTGGCAATAAAAGGTGGCGTACATTGACAATAGCGCTACGACAAAATCGCAAATTATTGAAATTCTTGCGCTGCAGGCAAACGTAGCAGCATGTACGCGGTACGATGCTGTGGGTTACTGCCAGGATGTACACATCTCCCACCTTGTGAGATGCCTTAGTCTCGCCAGCAGTCGACAGATTTCAGTTGTCTCGTGTTAGAGCGCGTATTTTGTTCTGTGTTTTTGGGGTTTCAATGCCCAGTTTTAGTTCTTGTTTCTATCTGCATCACCAGACACTAAAACAGAGCACACCGATTGGTCTCATCAGATGCAGGTGTGCTTCTTACTGATCGTTTCATCCAGCACTGGCCTCCATTCACGAACCGGCGCTCGTATAGTTTATAGAGTGCGGTAGTGAAAATTGCTGAATTTGTTTAATTATTAACTAATTACAGTACACTACCCCACACTAATCACCAATTCTTCAAGACTCCTGGGTGGGCTACGTCTCGACTGTCTCCATCGTAAGTTAGGGCATACCTACTTTTCTGGATCTCGGTGTTAAATTTGACCTGCATTTGCATATAATTTCCAGGATTCCTGTGGCTCTAATTATGACACTAATGATCTGTTGAACATGTTTATTACAAACTCTTCTTTTGTCTTCAGAACAACTGCTCTGTCAGCACTGGCACACCTTAATCAGCATTTTCCTAATATGTAATGCCACTTTTTTCCTGATTTGTGCTATAAATTGACCACAACTTTGTAAATGTGGCCAAAATGCCCCCAAAATACTGCATATTTAATATTATTATATGGAGACAACATTCTTCAAAAATAAAAGTTGTATTTGTTGTACACTTGATTTGAACAAAAAAATCTTTTTTTTTTTCTTTTTTTTTTTTAAGGTGAAGGGTTCATTATCATCAACTGACGAGAAGGAAGAGGAGACCAAGACAGTGTCTGAGAAAGCAGAGTATGATTTCTATACATGCAAAGACCCACACACACTTTCATTTTCCTACTGTTGTTCAGTGTGGTGATATATTTCAGAATCGAGTACCCGAGCTTCTGCTACTGATTAACAGCAGTGAATATTTGTGTCTGCGACAGAGGCGAGGACGGGGAGAAAAAGGAAAAAAAGAAGGACGCTCCAAAGAAAAGGAAGACGCAGTTGACCTGCTCGTCCAAATCAGATGAGCCCGATCTACAAGAGTCTGCCTTCTGGAAGAAGATCATCGCCTACCAGCGCAAGCTACTAGTAAGAGAGCGTCTCATGAAATTTGCTAAAAATAAATGGAGTTAATCTCTACCCATGAAAAAGCACTAAAACTACACTAAAACTACACAGGACTAGTCATGCACTGTCATCCAGATTAGATCAGAAGATGTTCGAAATAGACGGTTAGAAGCTGCTGATGCGTTCGTATTGAGTTCTATTCCCATGGCATGTTATTCATGGGAAGATTCATTCATGGACTTATGGATCATGTCCCAGCAAAATCTCCTGTTATTTACTTCTCCACTGCTGACAGAGATGATTTATGATGTTTTCCCTTTGTGTCCTATTATAGAACTATTTTGCGCGGAATTTCTACAACATGAGAATGCTGGCTTTGTTTGTGGCCTTTGCAATTAACTTCATCCTGCTGTTCTACAAGGTGAGTCTGCGCTGTGTGAGCACCGACATGCCGAGTGACAGGACAAATCTCACCATATACTCTATACCAGTGTTGGGCAGTAACGCGTTACTTTTGACAGTAACTAATACTGTAACGCGTTACTTTTTTAAATAAAGTAACTCCGTTACCGTTACCGTATGGTGCGTTACCCGTTACTTTTTTAAATGAATTAATTTCAGCTGAAGTGTAGACTACAGTCTAACCAGCGACGCATTGTAGGATTGGTGGATTACCCTCTGTATACACGAAGAAGACGCACTGTGGGCGTGTCTCCGTTTATTCAGGTCTGTGCGGCAGTAATTGGGAGTCGAGGCGAGAGCAAGTATACATACACCGTAATTTCCGGACTATAAAGCGCACCCATATATAAGCCGCACCCACTGAATTTGACAAAGATTTTTATTTTGAACATAAATAAGCCGCACCTGTCTATAAGCCGCAGGTGTCTACACTGAAACTAATGAACTTAACACAGGCTTTAACGAAAGACAGTGCCTGTTACACGGTGTAACGGATGAAATATGTTGTGGCTCCTTTAAGAGCAGAGCGGCATTTTGGAAAATAGCCTGCCGCCGCATTTTCCGGTATTACTGCATGTGTGCAAGACCGAGGATTATGTCCTTATTATTTTCTGATGCTCATTTCTAAGTTTCTTTGACTAACCCGTAACGCTGTTGCCAAGAAAAATAAAAAAAGCACGAGTTTTGGAAACCTGTCTGTGCTTATATGATTCCTGTTGCAACTGGAGTTAGCGCGCTATTCCATGACCCTGACTCAACGCGCTACAACGGCTTGTATCTAAACAGTAGCCTTCCAAGAAAGTCATTGTTCACTGTCTTCCTCCTTCCTTTCACAACTATTTCTCTCGGGAGTTTATGTTTTGGCATCGTTGTGCGTTTAAAAAAAACTTTTTTTCTCCCGATGCCGTGCAGCTCAGAACACAGGTGTGGTGCGTTTTTTCGATTCCGTTCGGAAATTTCATTGGTCTAATGTTATGGGGTTCAGTTTTTTGGCTTGAAGTTTGTGAAACCGGGAAAAACCCAGGAAAAATTCATAAATTAGCCGCTTCGTTGTTTAAGCCGCAGGGTTCAAAACGTGGGAAAAAAGTAGCGGCTTATAGTCCGAAAAATACGGTGTGTATATGTATGTATGTATATATATATATATATATATATATATATATATATATATATATAGTTGTGAGTGTACAATTATAAATGCTTTTCCAAGTTAAAAAAGATCAACAAGATGCTTTCAATGTATTGCATTGTGCTGAAGCTCCGGATTTGCTTTGTATGCTTTGTATCATAGCAGGCTTTCATATGGGGTGTTTAGTGCTCCCTATACCTGTATTTGTATACAGTATTTTATGTCTTATTATCATTTTCAATGTCCCTACATAGATTTTCTTTATAAAACTACTTCAAACTACAATAAGCCCAAATGGGCAGTTACTAAGGATGATTGAGTGAGCATTGTTAATACATTGTAATGAAATTGGTCAGTTTATCTTTGGCTTGTGTGACCCTGTATGGTCCCAGTCCCAGTGCAGGTTTAATTCTGACCAGATGAATTCTGTACCTGAAATACTTCTTTTTCTTTCGGCTGCTCCCATTAGGGGTCGCCACAGCGGATCATCCGTCTCCATACCACCCTGTCCTCTACATCTGCCTCTTTTACACCAACTACCTGCATGTCTTCTCTCACCACATCCATGAACCTCCTCCTTGGCCTTCCTCTTTTCCTCCTGCCTGGCGGCTCCATCCTCAGCATTCTCCTACCTATATAACTCATGTCCCTCCTCTGCACATGTCCAAACCATCTCAATCTCGCCTCCCTCACCTTGTCACCAAAACGTCCAACATGCGCTGTCCCTCTAATAAACTCATTTCTAATCTTGTCCATCCTCGTCACTCCCAACGAAAACCTTAACATCTTCAGCTCTGCTACCTCCAGCTCCGCCTCCTGCCTTTTACTCAATGCCACTGTCTCTAAACCATACAACATCGCAGGTCTCACCACAGTCCTATAAACTTTTCCTTTCATTCTTGCAGATACCCTTCTATCACAAATCACCTGAAATACTAATAATAATGTACCTGAAATACAATATCTGTTTATTCCTAGCACAGGTTTTAATGCATCTGTTTTATACACTTGCTGTCTGCTGCTTGCAGGTTTCCACTTCATCTGCAGTAAAAGAGGAAAAGCAGGTGGTGTACAGCTCATCATCGCTGGACAGTGGGCTGCGGTGGGACACACAAGGCGACTCTTCCAACGATCGGCCCGTTACTGTACACTTTGTCCTAGAGGAGAGTAGCGGCTACATGGAGCCCACACTGCGCATCCTCGCCATCCTCCACACCATCATATCCTTTTTCTGCATCATCGGATACTACTGCCTTAAGGTGGGGCTCCCATGCCTGTAAAGGTCAAACGTCTAAACTATAGACATAATCAACTTTAGTTAAGAAAATTAACAGTTTGTTAAGTGATATAATGTTCAAGCTTCTGTACACACTATAAGCCAAAATATTCATGTTCTTATTTGTAGTGTTTCCAGTATTGCTGTGCTGCGATCAGAAAATTGTGTCTTTATACCCAGTTGCCTTCCATTACATTAGATTTGTAGACTGTACCTGTAGGATAATTAGGATATGTACATGAGTAACATTTTTCCATGTGAAACAGTACATTTTCCCTACATGATAATGGGCTTATACTGCCTATAAAGGGGTTTGTATTTTACATTTCTTTATTTTTACATTTACAGTTTAGCAAACGTCACTATCCAGAGCAACTTACAGATATCTCAGTTATACAGCTGAGCAACTGATGGTTAAAGTTACATCTGCATGCTATTCGAAGAGGAGATGTTGTTTCTCAAGAGACTATGATGATGATGATGAAAGAGTTGAGCACCTGCACGCTCAACGCTTTATTCTCATATTGCTATGATTTTATTCTAGTAACTTTTTTTTCTCAAAATATTACGACTTTATTCTGATGTTCTGATAGTGTTTTTTTTTTAACATGACACTGAAACATACACCGTAGTGAAGTGGTAGCTCAGTGGATAAGATGAACCTATGAGGTCATAGGTTCAAATCCCACCACCAAGCTGCCACTGCTGGGCCCTTAAGCAAGATCTGTCGATATCCTTGGAGTTGACCAGTGGTCGCCATTTCAAAATGCACAAAAAGGCTATTTTAATAAATAACAATATATAACCACAATAAATAACAATAAAAAACAATTCTGAATAACACTGAAAAACACTGGTGCTGGTTGTCATTTTATGGTTTAATTTATTGCCATGAGGGTCTACGAACCGCAGATTTTCAACTTCTGTTTATCTGAATGCGATAATGTGAAGAGCCGCTAACTATCAGTCGTTTGAAAATAATGGGATGGAACTGTTCTGAGGAAGTGTGTTTTATTGCTTCGAAAAGCTGTAGTAATAAAATATCCATTACTATATCATTTTTTTGGCCATCGAGAACTTTTTAATGGGCTTCTGCAGTCCGTATGGATCCATTTCTTAGCCCCAAAAATCACATCTACACAATCCAGTTTGCTAAAAAGCGCATACGTCATCTGTCTCTGTCTGGTCCAGGTTCCCTTGGTGATCTTTAAGAGGGAGAAGGAGGTGGCCAGGAAGCTGGAGTTTGATGGGTTGTATATTACAGAGCAGCCATCAGAGGATGACATTAAAGGCCAGTGGGACAGACTG
Source organism: Silurus glanis (assembly GCA_014706435.1). NCBI lineage: Eukaryota > Metazoa > Chordata > Actinopteri > Siluriformes > Siluridae > Silurus > Silurus glanis. The sequence goes on from JAAIIK010000113.1 coordinate 824,943, forward strand.
GTCATCAACACACAGTGAGTTAAAGGCATTTCTAATACACACACACACACACACACACACACACACACACACCTACACAGGGGAATGCCAGATAGCAGCCCAGACCATTACAGATCACTGAGCATCTATTACTGTATAAAAGAAGTTGCACCAGGCCTCCAGGAAGATAATTACGGCTTAAATACCAGCCGTAGGCAATGGCAGTGGAGGTTCATCTCCAGCTTAGTGTTTATTTTGGTTTGAAAGAAAAAAAGCATATTACATTGTTGTTGTACATAAAGATAAGCCACTGCCTCACCTGGTTTCTTCTTAAGCTGCAAAATGGCTTTTTTTAAATATAATAAATAATCTTTTTTTTTTATATTCAATATAATCAGCATAGCATTATATTTTCCCTTCTATATGGTTTTTAATCATTATTGTGTTTAGCTATTACTTATATCACTCCCTTTTTATATTCAAAGCAGTGTCTAAAACACCAAGACAAATGCCAGCTGTCAAACACAACTGGAAAGCTCATAAACTCACATTTGCATTTCCTTTTTTTTTTTCATGCTTAAACAGATATCAGTCGCTTCTCTCTGCAAAAAAAACATTTTATGACAACAGAAATGTATGTCTGCATTCATGTCTGCAGTACAAGAACTAGATTAATGATCATAAGCAGTGATAATTAGTTGTACATCTCTCTCTGCAGCATTGTAATAAGGAAAACCGTACCTACTGTACTGCATGCAACAAATGTACCTCCTGCACTTGGTAAATGTAGAAGGTGTTCGGTGTCCTTAACCACCAGCTGCAGCTTACAAGGGTGAAATGTATTTGTTTAAAAACACCACTACTCCTACTAGGTATGTGCATCTCCATAACTGAGGCCGATGCGATTCGCATCTCGAAGCACAGCCAACAATACGATACATTAAAGACGCATATAAACCTACACAATGCGATACGATTCCCTCCTATTACGATGCAGTGCGATTTGATTTCGATTTGATTCAACACAATGCAATTTGATGCGATGGAAAAAACATGGTTATGTTGTACAGTTAGTTCGCTTTTATTTCTTTGGTTCAGACAGACAACAAATCATACATTTGCCCAACTGCCTTCTGACCCCTGACGCATGGCCCTTCCACAAACAGGCCTTTGTGGTGCAATAAATAAATACAAACAGATGTTCTTTTCCTGTTCTGTCTCCAGGAAGATGCAGCTCTACCTCTGCCATGTAAATCTGTATTCTATGTGACTTTCCGGACACGCTTAGGGAAACAGTTTAGCGAAAAGAAATCAATCTACATCTAAAATATCGGTCACAAATTATCTGTAAATGTATAAAATAATAAAAGTATAGCGCATCTACTAATAATAATATTTAAATAAGTCCTTTTTTGCAAATACATAAAAAAAAATTATAAATAAATAAAAAAAAAAACCTTCCCGAGTCTTATTTCGTGTCTTTGACCTAAAATCGTGTTTTGGTTTCAGTTTCACCATGAGGACCTTATTATGGGTTTTACAATATCCAAAATGTTTTTGTGCACAGAGGGTTAAAGGCCTTGCTGAGGTGCCCCAAAAGTGCCGACTCGGTGATACTGGGGCTTGAACTCACAACCGTCTGATCGGAAACCCAGAGTTTGCAAAAGAGTCAGTTTGAGCTGAGGGCCACACAAGGGTTCCCAAATGGTTGTCGGCTGCTATTGTTTTTTGGCTGCTTTTTCTGAATTTTTTTTATAAAATCTCTTTTTTCCCCCAGAGTGGACCTAGATTTCATCCAGTGAAATAAATGTAATAATTTATTTCTTTTTACTGAGGTTTACTTGGGTTAAATGAGCATGGTGAAGAAATTCGAACCAAAAATGCAGGTTTTTTTAATAATTCAGTGGATATTTTTGTGTTTTGTGTTACGTTAAAGAGTGCAGGGCAGTTTCTAGCCTTTTTGGCACTCTGGGCACGATTACTATTGTCACCCAGATGGCTCCGCCCTCACACCACAACGTTCCGCCCCCCCACACAGTACTTATCATTCGCAACCTTCTATAAAAAGTTTTACCATTTTTTTAAAATCATTGCCTGAATTCAAGTATGTAAAGCATGTAATGTATATTAAACTCCAGCAGAAAAAGGTCAATCATTCAGCAGGAGGTAAATAATTGAAATCGGCGAGGGAGAGGGCAGCGGCGGGGCGGGGCGGGGCAGGTCAGGGGGCGCTCACTCCCCAGCTGGTTGCGCCCTATGTGACTAGTTTTACCTATTTCTAGAAACTAGTGTTTGGAAAATCGGAAATTGGATCTTTGAAACGTTCATGAAAATGAACAAAATGTTTTTTTTTTTTTCATTTAGTTAATTGAATTTCTTTGTTCAGAAATAGTAGAAGATTTTATTTTCAATACGCAGATCCCCCAACACGTCTACATGCACAAACTTTGACTGTAGTTCCAATAATAAAATTAGGACAATGAGGCTAAGGACAAATTATGATGAACAGTTAGTTCTTTTGTCATGTGACTCCCAGAATTATTGTAACAATAATGTCAAGATTCTGACCAAAAACCCCTTTTATGGGAGTCAGGTGATAAAAGAATGAACAACTCGGACCAGAGGACTCAATGAACTATGCGATTCTGTTTCCTGTGTATAACCTACGGAGATTTTGCGATGCTTTGCTCATGCGCGTCCGGTAGAACATGAATGAATCACTCTTTGAAACGACTCGTTCTTCTGAGTCACATTAAAGACTCGTTCAAGATAAACGAATTGTTCATGAACGACCCACCAGAGTGTACAGTGTGTTATACTCTTTTCCTCATGCGTGTGTATTTTTCTTTGGTTCTCAGGTCCTTTCCAAACAACTACTGGGATAAGTTTGTGAAGAGAAAGGTAGGACAGCAGGCTGAACAGCACTGGCACATGCAGTAAAGCTGCTTCCTTGTGTTTGATTATTTATTTAGATATTATTTTAAATGTGTTTACTGTAACAGTAATTCAGTGACATTAAAGAGTTATCAACAGTTATGATCAATATGTGTGTGCGCATGCGTATGCGTGTATCTACAGGTGATGGATAAATACGGAGAATTTTACGGCAATGACAGAATCAGTGAGCTGCTGGGAATGGATAAAGCTGCGCTGGACTTTAGTGATGCCCATGAGAAGAAGAAACCCAAGAAAGACAGCTCACTAGCTGCTGTGTGAGTTTAAACACGTGGGAGTGTGAAATGTCTGTGTACGTGTACGTGTGTGTGTGTGTGCAAGGTTCAGACAGCAGCACAATATTTCACAGTGTCAAATCCGCAATAGCAATGGCTTTCAATTCAGGGTGTATTTTAAACATATTCCAGCAGGGGGCGGTAATCACTAAAGGTCACACGATTTACAAAACTCACACGATCTACGTTTAGGGTAGGTATATTTTTAGGTTTATAAACTTTGAAGATTATTTTCTATTTGGTAGCTACATTTTATAAATTATCATTGTTATTTATATTATTATTAGTAGTAGTAATAGTAGTTTTTTAGGGGTTTATTCAGTAGCATATTTTGGATAAAAATTTTTATTTCTCTTGTCCGTTGTTATTGTTGGTTGGCTGCTATTTCAAAATGTTAAGTCGAAACCATGTAAAATATATAAATATAAATATATATATAATATAACTATATCAAAAATACATGTACTTGTATAAAACATGTCTGGTATTTCTTTTAGTGAAATCTAAAAATGAAATAATTTCTCCGTTTACTGAGATTTAATTGGGTAAAAGGAGCACTTCTAACCAAAAATGCTATTCATTTATCTATTATTTTTTGTATGTTGGATGCATTTAAATGTGTAAAGAGAATATATTCCAAAAATGACACCAACTACAATAAGGGCAAATATATTTCTAGGTTTATAAAAAAAATTTTTGTTAGATTTACATTTTTCACATACATTATTATATACAGTAGTTTTTTTATGCATTTTTTTCTTTTTGCTCATTTTGTTAAATATTTTAGTTCATCTTTCTTTCCCCCCCTCCTCTCTCTCTCTCTCTCTCTCTCTCTCTCTCTCTCTCCCTTTTTTTCTTTCTCACTGACAGATTGAACTCTGTTGATGTAAAATACCAGATCTGGAAGTTAGGAGTCGTCTTCACAGATAATGTAAATAACTTCTTCCAGGCAATAAAGCATTATAATTAATAATAAAGCACACCAGCATGACAGTGTGTGTGTGTGTGTGTGTGTGTGTGTGTGTGTGTGTGTGTGTGTG